>JAHQIW010001438.1:0-75921 GCA_019055375.1 Parelaphostrongylus tenuis
TGATGATATAATGTTTCTGTAGTGCGCTGTAGCAATCGAAAAAAATTCCCTTTCAGCTTTGGCGCCCATTATCGTACCGCGCGCAGCGATCTCAAATTAGCGTCGAAGAGGCGTAATTTTCGCTGTTTTTTAAAATTCTCCTCTTCCGTAGAACTTTACAGGCCTCATATATTAGCATTCTATTGAAGAAATGTTGTTCTAGCGTATTATGCGCTTAGGCTTTACTTTCAGTCTGTGTCGCCCCGTCTTCTTTTCTCTCTATTTGCCTTCTCGAAAACAAACTTAGCTGGAATCAACTGGGCTTATGCTGCTGAGTAACTACCGAAATTCTGTTACCCCTTTGGGGCGAAATGTTCTCCATGGAATGCATGAATGTATCCCGAGATTTTTACACGAATAGGAAATGTCCATCAAAGTTTCGTCAGTCATTCGACGCCATCATAAGCATTATAAGCGACGATTTCAACGATGTGATTGTTTTCTTAAAAGGCCTTTTTGATGCATCGTAGAAGCATAGAAAATTATACTTCACACTCGTTTTTCCTTATTTGCTCGCTAGGTGCTCTATGAAAGGTTTTATTTGATTTTTTAGTAGTTACTCGATAGCCTACCTGAAGGCTTCTTAAGAATGGAGAAAAAAGAAAACCCTAAACAAAACACAAAAGATGGGCCTAACGGTCAAAACTGCGTTCCTTCTAGTGCAGCGATGTGTCATATCAAAAAGTGGGGATTTGTCCGACAACATATTTTTTTCTGCCATAATCACGCCTAAAGAAGAAGAGCTTTATTTTCTAAAAGACCTTCCCAGTGTGCTGCAACAGGGAAAAAATTAAGTTCTATGCAAGCGAATTTTTTGCAGTGCAGAGTTTGCCTCATGGACTACCAATAATCACTCAATAGCATAAATCTTGGCCATTAAAACACTGTGCTAATTGTATGAAAAGATCCTTTGACTAAACGGCGACAAGGAAAATAAGATTGAGTTTTGCGCTCGGCACGCATATCGCGCAGCACGATTCACATGGGGCGCGCGATTTCCATTATTACGTAGGGTTCTTTTCCGCTCTGAGAATAAATCTTGACAAAATATATGATACTCTCCAACATTTTTGAGCTTATCAGCATCCTAATCTGGTGTTTATAATACTTTTCTTCTTGAACAGAGCTAGAGCTGGATTCTTTTCCACGCTGGTCATTATGTATATGGAGAGAGTGTCCGAAAAGAGACGAAAAATTGAGTTTATCTCACCATCAGAATGTTGTTTATCGCAACTCCGCAGGGCTTTGTTGCTAGTTTCCAACTTTTCGGTTCGCGACTGTAGTGATAATAACAGTGACCCATTTAGGACTCATAGTGCGAACGTTTAAGCTGAAGCCTCTCTGGTCGTATTACGAAAACAGTGTCACGGGATCGAAATTTTCTGCGTAGACCTATAATGATCTGTAATGATCATTTGTGTATCATTGTCCTTGAGGTTATCAAATCGTTGGAGCTGAGTGCTGAGTCGTGACTAAAATACGGTTTATACAGTCATGAGTTGAAAGTACTCACACGCACGGAGCTTTGTAATCACCCATGCACGACCCGTCACCGAGGTAAAGCATCCAGCCCCATATTTAGTCACCCCCTTATGTATATAAATCCTCATGACCCTCAATTACGACAAATTCACTGGATGGCCTCCCCTCCCCCTCGGTGTAACCTTCTCGAGGCTTGTATGGTAAAGACTTCAAGCTCCGTGTTCATGGCGTCGTGCTCTACGCTCAGTGACGGCGGTACTCGCGAATTTAGAAAGTGATGACTCGGCACTGACGGCAATGCCTTCACGTCTCTCCGTTAGTCTTGTTGTGGCTCTTTTATATTCTTCTATTCTCTTGCCTGTTAAGACCGTTCTTCCGATTTCTTGACTCACAACACAATAATTTGTTATGATATCCAAGTCGGTATCACTAGTCAATCTCTTTTCGAAAGTCAACCTCGTCATGCGAGGCGACAACTTGCTGCTCCTAGATTATTGCTCCGTCATTTCTAGTGCGGGCTCACTGTTATGCAACTTTGTCATAGTGTAGCTCCACACGATTGATTATTATCATACGGAACTCATCGTCACTCTCAAACATCTTTTCTGACATCTTAAATCATTGTCACATGAGAAGGCGTTGTTTCCTATCACGTTATCGCCGTATAACATCGCGGTTATAATTGTGTGTATATATGTATAGGTTTGGTATTATTATTCTAATGCTTCTTTTTGTAAGTTCTTTGATATTTGGATATTTCTTGCTCGTTTTATGGGATATCATCACACGTAATCCTGGATTATTCATTGCTGTCTATTGAGATAAATCAATAAATATTCTACGTGTGCGCACAAGAACAACTAAAGTAATAAGCCCCGCGTGTTATTCAAAAGTGAACAAATCAACAAAGCCACTATATTCTTGTTGCTCGATAAGTATTCTTGGAAAAAAACGTGGTGGATGTTGGTAATGCACATTTTCGTTGTTACAAACGCAATCTTTCCAACTTCACTTTAGAATACAGTTGATCCTGAACTTCATGCTAGTGCGCGAAATGATACTTTTTGTTCTTTTGAATGAATTGAGCAGGTGAACAACAGAGAGCCCTTTCTAACAGTAATTTCACACTTTCCAGTGGGATTTTGCTTTTGATACAGTGTTTAGAGGTTTTTTGACACGTATTGTATCTCAGATTCCCCCAAAGATTTGTTGAAAACTGAATCTCTCTGATTTATCGATATTGTATTTTGTGTCCTTCATAGATTTTTGATTTCATTCTGTTATTTTTCATATTATAACTGAAATTGTTGCAAATAAGTATATATCGTGCTTTTGTTCTTTTCAAAAGATTATTCTCCAAATACTTAACACAGTAAGGTTCCTTGTGTACGTCACTCGTTGATTAGCACAAACAACTCATTTTCTTAATCCGTATTTCACATTTTAGAAATATTCTCTTCGGACAATTTGTAACAATTCGTAACAATGACGCTCTCAACCCTGCACGAGTTAGAACTTTATTCTAAAACTTTTCTTCTCTTCACATGAAGCTTTCGTGGGTTGGTGATCCCACTTTGGGATTCGATTCTTAATGTTTCGATGAGTTCTTCTTCGTCAACGCCTGCTGATGTTGCCATCATCTATACAAAGATTTCCAACGATCTTCATCTGCTGGTAAATAGTGAAACGGCAAAGGATATGTATAGATTGTCAACTCCACAGCTTATGACACTTTGACGAAGTGTTTGAGTTGCTTTGTCTTCAGGTGATCATGATGTTATTTTATGCAGATCAGAGGGTTGGCGTTGGGGAGGTCTAGTTACAGGAAGTCTTGCCATTACTTTCATGTCTGAGCTGAAAGCTCCAGTGCTCAATCGTGGCCCATTGCTCTAGTGCCGATAAATAGATGACTGTCTTACAATCTGCTCTGCACAGAGGAGATAGTTGTATGGAACTGTTGAATAGGCAGTCAAAGTGTACTATGTTCTCAGGAAATGAATCTAAAGTTCAAATATACCTTTCTGGGAATGACTAAATAGTCAAATGATGTCGAAAGTCAAGCAATGAAAGCGTATTGGTGCACCCTTTACCTAAACACGGATCAGGTTTTGAATTGGAAACGCTAATACTTGGACCGAGAACAAGCAGGCAGGCTAGACCGTCGTCGAACCTTACTATCTCTAATGATTGTTAGGCAGATGTTATGGAAAAACGAAACTGAAGAAAGAAATTTATTTCCAGAAAAGGGCTTTTTTGTGTTGATTCCTTTGTAAAGAATGCATTATTTGTGATTTTTATAGAACGCTGTTTACCTGTGGGCCCCAGCGCGCAACAGTTGCGTTGTATCGTCTAGGTGTTAAAATCGACAAGTGGCATCCGTGAAACAATCAGACGGCGCAGATTACCTCTGATGGTTAAGAGCATTGATGAATATACTTAAACGGAGGTCAGGTTGTACACTCGACAGCTAACACTTGGACCGAGAACACGAAGTTCGACAAGTCCTCCTCGAATCTCATTGTCTAGGATATTTGTTACATGGCCATAGTAGGGGAAGAGCAGATCAAAGATGAATATAATTCCAGAACAAGGAATTTTTTTGTGGTGATTTCCTTGTAATGAGTGTGCTATTTGTGATTTTTTATAGAACGCTGTTGACATGTGGGCTTCAACCCTCAGCAGTTACGGCGCGCCATTTAGGTGTTAAAATCTATTAGCGGCCTCTAAAGGCCCATCAGACGTTGTAAGTCCTCTCTCAGTGAAACGCGTTAACGCCTTTGCCTTCACACAGATCAGGTTATACATTCAAAATGCTAATACTTGGAATAAAAAATAAACATATTTTAAACAACTGTCAATGTGTGTGGAGTACTGTGCAAAACGAGCGTCGGTAGTGCAATGGTTAGCATACGCTCCTGGAAAGAGTGAGATCTGGGTTCGAATTCCGGCTGACGCAAACTTCTTTGCGCAGTACTCCACATATTGGGTATACTATAAGATCGTATCACTGCAAGTGGCAGTCAAAATAGAAAGAATTATGACTGATTATCGATATCCGATGTCTGTCAACTCAAGTGGGTTCAGTGCCCATAGCGGCTGCCCCGCCAGACCGTCGACGGTTGGCTGTTGGCAGACAACGCGTTATGGCGTAAATAAGAGTTCTTTGCAAAACGAGCGTCCGTAGTGCAATGGTTAGCATACGCTCCCGGAAAGAGTGAGATCTGGGTTCGAATCCCGGCTGACGCAAACGTCTTTGCACAGTACTCCACATATTGGGTATACTATAAGATCATACCACTGCAAGTGGCAGTCAAAATAGAAAGAATTATGACTGTCAGTGTGTGTATCGAAGAAGAGCGGAGAGTAGAATCCGTGAATTGGCTCGCGAAACAGCCATTTATAATGGATATGAAATTGTAATCCCTCGGTTTAGGTTTAGAAAAAACAACATGCCTCCGAGCGAAAACTTGGATAAGAGGAAAATTCGGTTTATCCATCTGTTATTTTCAAATGAGATAAGTGCAGCTACAAAACGTTTGAAAAAAGCAGGTTTATAGCAACCGGTAGCTACTAATGATGTACCACCGAATACCGCCAATAGTTCGAAATCGTTTATATGACCGTCCCTGTATAATAAAAGATTGTGAAACATGCTCTAAAGGCAGAGGGTGGTTGTATAAGAGTAGACACAGTGTACCTAATCTATTGCAAAGTGTGCAACAATAAATATATTGAAAACGGGTAGGCCGCTCCTTGCTCGGATAGAAGAACATCTAGCTGAGAATGTTATAATAGACTACGCACCCCTCAGAAACACATAGAGAACAAAAGCATGACGAAGTAGACTATTACATAGAAGTCACCATCCTTGCGCATGAGAATAAAACATCAGCGCGAAAGATTTTGGAAGCATTTTGGATCAGCACCACCAATCCAGCTATAAACCGAAGGGAAGAATGCCTCATTATTACTCGTGATGTGAGCCAGTATATTGTAAAGTGATCGTAATACAGCAACTGAGTTGCAGGAGACAGGAACGAATACGACAGACAATGTAATATTATAACAACCTAAGAAGTGCCCAAAGAGCCGTGAATCGCTCAAAGAAGCTGGAGTGTGGAGGACCCTTCTCAAATGTCGTTCAACTACCTCGCCTACTCTGATAACATTCAGAAGATCCGATGCCAAAATTGACAAAATTCGGGGGATTTGAGCGAAAATGGCAAAGAAGCTCCGTATTAGAGAGTGAGGCGTTTGAACGTTTCCAATAATAAGATGAAGCTGCTCAGCTGCAAGATTGCTTTGGATCACTTTCTGGACAAAAAATGAAGTAACGGCTTCAAAGGCTCCTTGAATGATTTGTTCAACAGCTGGTGCTCGCTTGTCGAAGGTGCTTTTTGAGAATGAAATGATATTACGGGTGAACCACTCCGCATCAGCCAAAATCAACTTGATCTTTTAATGAGGGGACATTAGAAGCCCACAGTAGTGAAAAGCATGAGCCACAGACATGTTCTAGCCTCTTAGTAATCTGGTCTGGCATTTGCGCCACCGTAAACACGCCGTAGATCCTCATTAACGGAAGCTTCAAATCAGCGCTGTCAGTTATCAACAGCAAGTTCAACGGGACGTAAATACAGCCTAATCAAGGAATAGGTGCGTGATGAGGATCGAGCCCCGAATCATGCACATTAAGCACGAGGAGCACTTTTATGAGACTACATGCGTAAGACATGATGAGCAACAACGAGTTCTGTGAGTGAAGGCTACTTACTGAGGAAATCTGGCACCACTTTAGTACAACTTTATCAAAGTAGAAACGAGGGGACAAGATGAAGCAAAAAACAAGCATTGAGACCAGATGTTGGCCAGTATGAAGGGACACTTAAGACGATTAAGCTGCCATAAGGGGCGTGACTTTCAAGATTACATGCATAACTTTTGATAAACAGCCTGCTGGGAACGTAGCTGATGATGGTGTCAGGAGACTCCAAGGTGCAGTGGAACTTCATACTTACCATGAGGGTGGAGAACCTAGAGACATGATGAGAGTCGACGTACAGACAATAATGAGAATTGAATTAGAGACCAGGAGCATGAGAACAGATTACTGACCTGTGTATGGAGAGTATCTAGACACGTGACATTCTGGAGATGAGGTAAGATCACTGGAAGGGAACATCAGCAAACAAGAAGGTAACCTTAATAAAGTTGACGGCGCACAAAGATGTGTGTGTTATTGGGATGTCTTTGAAGAGTATAATTACTCTCAGACGGATAGGAGAGGTCTACTGAGATAAGTGAACAACGAAGATTATGCAGGAAGAAAAGAAATGGGTTTGGATGCTTCCTACCACTACAAATTAATCTGAAGAGAACAAAGTGCTAGCGGATGCGTCACCTCTCACAATAACCCGAGAGTTTTTTCGTCTGCTCTCTGTCTGGAAGCCGTTCGAAATGTCAGCTGCAAGCCAGAAGCTGCCCTTCCGCCGGTTCAAGTCGCTAGCCGTCGCTATGACTCATTGCCCAACCTTTTTATTTATCTTCAATATCTGACGATATTCGTCTGATTAAGCGTAGAAGAAAAAGAAAATAAGAATAGTCCAAGTCAACAATTGTTATTACCACAATGGACAACTATTGGGTCGAGATCCGACGAGTTTGACTGTCAAATGTCATTGCACTAAAGATCTGAAAACAGTCGTTAGCAGAAAACAATTGCTGGGCGGACCCAGTGTGCAGGGGTTTAGTCTTATTGGAGCGTGAAACAGTGCCGCCAAAGTGTTGAAGTAGTTCAAGGTACCAGCCACAGCCACAGCGCTCACGTAAGGTTGTCTCTTGCACTCAAGCTGTCAATTGCGCATTATTCTTTCCTCATTCAAGGCTCTACTTCTCAGATCACCAACACTTGAGTTATTGATTGTTTATTAATCATCTCACTTACAGGAACATTCATCAATGTAGTTATTTGTTGTCGTTATGTTACGTCATTGTATATAAAGGTTTATTTCTTCGAGTTCGAGACTGTCCGATTTACGGCAAGACGGAGCCAAAGTCCCACGTTACAAAAATTACAAGGCCAGCAACCTCTAAACCAGTATATAGGGTTATTCCTGGAGGAAAAAGTCTCGATAACTCTTTTCACTATCATAGATGCTCTTGGGAAGAAATGACGGTGGAAACTTGTGCGAGTACCGTTGAAAACATCCGCTAGCAAATTAGCGAAAGTTTAGAGATCAAAGGAGGCATGTTTGGGGAATTGTAATAAGGCTTTCTGCTTATTTTTGTTATTATTGATCTAATATACGTTATAATTCCTTCAATTGAACGAATTCATTTGCTTATACACTATTTTCGATTTTGAAATGTCCAAAAAATTACCAAAACTTTTTCAACGCCCTATATATGAGTACAGACAAATTTGTTTTGGGTTGGAACAGTTTCTTTCAAAAGAAAACTATATCTTCTCCCCGTTAATTGATCAAGAGTGTTAATGCTATCGAACGACGTGGATAACATAAATAAACGGAAAAAATAGTGCTATGCAACAGCCGGAAACATGTATTCTCTACAAGGATGCTGCTTTCTTGTGGCAACATCAAAATGCTTCAAAAAATTGGCGTTCTTTTACTAAAAATTTTCCTTTAGAGATTTATGTTGTGATAATCGTCATTCAAACACGATGAAGTCTCCTCGACACCTCAGTTTTACTTATTGAGGGAGGGACGGAATGCGCGTCAGTTCAGACTCTCATGAACGCGTTGCGGCAATCGGTGTGCCATATATGATGCAAGCGGAACCTAAAGGAACAGGCTTCTGCTTCAGAATTATTGGACTTCGCACCTTGAAATAACAGCTATTGCTATTGGGAAGGTACTAGAAAAGGCACCTATTGGTGAAGTCCCTTTTCTAAGTAGTATTAATGATTCACGGAATTTGCTGTCTAGATTTTTTGCGATCAGAGGACTAAGTAGCTTAGTGATTAGTGATGGAAGGTGTAAAAGGCAATTTGATAAACAAGGCTCTGGTTTGCCTTTCTCTCCTAACGCTTTCTTGCAGAAAGTCAATAGAATGCCTGACAGTGGCTACGTTTGGCTAATTTCGAGTTTGCCACAAAGGATCGCTTCGATCAGCATTCTATTCTCTTACAAAAAAAGACAACTCCTGAAGCAGTACCTGAAGCAACACGTGGAATGTTTGGGATATTTTCCGGAGGCTATACGAGAGGAAATGAGTTGAGTGCAAGAAGTGCTGGTATTTATACCATAAACTGTGATAACAGGTGATGCGAGAAAAGGTAATTAAATAGATTTTGGTTACAGTCTATAGCACTCAAAAATATATATGTAGAACCTCACTCACCAAAAAAGTTGCTTTTGCATAGTTTAACAATTGCCTATGCAACAAACCTTGTCACTAAATGATATGTTATCCAAAGACCGGACATGAAATAACAATGGACGCATCTTTTCTCATCTTTGATGTACAAAACACGTATTTGTAGAAATCATTTTCCGATCATCCATTACTACGTGCACAGAAAAATGAGCAAGAATGGAGTCTTTAAGCTTGACTGCTTCGACACCACGTCATCTTTTGAGATTTGGTTTGCAGGAAATAGGAAATTCAGTCAAAATTTGAGTTCATTGAAAAAAAGGTCTCAATTGTTCTGTCCCTCATTTCAGACAGAGTGAAACAGTTAAAAAAGGAATGTCAGGGGTACCGGTCTAGGTTTGGTAGCAGTACTTGTGATGCTACCGAACACTCCCAAATGCATCTATAAAAGTTCATAAGCACTTGTAAGGCCCTCCATACGAAACAAGAAATTGCAACGGATAGACCCTCCGCGCCCGTGAAAGACATCTAGTCGACAAATTTGATGCTAAATGAATATCCACGTTTCACGAAATGAACAGTACATCAATGGCTTACATACGTTACGGCGGTATCCCCGCTTCGTCGGGGCCGCACCCCATGCTGAATTTATAGCCGCGATAAGGAGACGTTTTTGGTGATAGCACGTGATTGTTGTTATTACCATTTTCTCAGTCGATTTCTTTTGGCTAATAGTCAATATGTAAACGTCACCTTCCATTCGACTGTTCTCAAATCTAGCTTCAACCTTCATTATAATCGGTGAGAATGTTTAGAACCTTATCGAGGTTGATAGGGTCGTCAAGGCCATACGTACGTTTCGGCTGTGTCACCCGCGTTATTACTGATCCACGAACCACAGTGAACTCTACTTCGAAGCAACGATGAGGAGACGTTATTCATGGTTACTGCTCATGATACTGCATTATCACCAGTTTTTTCATTCAGTGGATCACGGCCGTTAGTAGAAAGACAGAAATCCATTTCATCGACTGTTTTGAACTTCTTATACATTCAAGTCTATGAGATTATTCAAATATTTCCCAGCGCGATACCTCCGAAACGTATATAGGTTGTTGACGGACCAACCATGAGAAGGTTTTGAGCATTCTCACAAACTATCTTGTAACTAGACTTCACGTTCTCTTTTGCCATTAAAATGCTAGGTTGGGAAAATGTTCCTTGACACCAGTGAAAAAATCAAATTTCATGGAATGTTGCGATTTTCTAATTTATCAGTTAAAATTTTATGATAGCGTATTTTGACTCTTTCATGGGATCTGTTATGGCACATTCATTCTTTCATGGGATGTTGACAGTACAACGCACGTGTATCGCCCCTTCAACCATGTCAGTTTCACGATGCCTTTCGGTTCAGTCAGTTTCGCGGGGAGATATAAGAGCCAACGACGAGCGCTTTGCACCCGCCGTCAAGTGACAAATCACCGAATGAGCAGTGTTGCACACTCAATCGCTCTTGGCTCGCAAGCTGAAATATTATACCATTTGTCTCGACTGTTTCTTTAGACGGCGCTCAATTCCAATATGTCTGTTAGTTAATTTTGAGCATTGTATGGGGTCTTCTATGCACTTGCACAGTGTTATGCACATGTTTCGGCCTTGCACAGCCTCGGCAGTAGCACAGTGCCTCTCGTCTTAGATAGACCTCTCTTGGGACAACAATCCCCTTACATGAGAAAGCGCAGACGCATTATTTATGCACTTCATCGAGTGAAAATATTACTGAATTGGCAATGTTGTACACTCAGTTGCTCTTGGTATCGTCAAATACGGTTCAAAACCGTTCGTTTCAAGCTTTCCTTAGAGCGCACTCAAAATTCAATAAGTCTGATAGTTATTTTTGAGCCATGCATGTGGTCTGTTAAGGGCCACTCATACAGTGCTGTACACGTGTTTCGGCTTTGCACAAATTACATGCGTCCTGAAACATAACTATCAGGCATATTATTTTTTGAGTGTGGTCTAAGGAAACACTCGAAACGAGAGAAATGATATATTTGACGATACCAGCCAAAAGCAATCAAGTGTACAGCGCTGCCCATTCAGTGATAAATTCACTTGATAGAGCGAGCAAATAGTACGTCTGCACCTTTTCTCTATGAGAGGGTTGGGTTGCCCCAGACTGCGCAAGCCGAAACACGTGTGCAACACTGTATAAGTACCTGTAGTAGACTACATGGATTGCTCAGAAATAGCTATCAGGCATACTGAAATTTTAAGTTTGCCTCATACAGTGTCGATTACTGTACACTTATGAGAATATCTCAGATATGTTCCTATAAGAAGCTCTTACGTCATTGTTAGTCATGAAATACCCGATACTGATTCGTCGAAAACTCGCGCTGTTTCAGCAAAGCCGCATCATATCTTGCACAGCAAAGAAGGTTAAGGGAAGGTGTGGCAATTTGGAGGCAATTGAGGTCTTGCCGCACTCACTCTACAGTGGAGATGCTGCACCGTCCGATTATGCTTTTTCTCCATTTAACAGACCATTTCCCTCGTGGACGCCGATTCGAGACACTTCATGCGGTTGAAGAGGCATGCCAGGAATTTTCTGATTCAAAATGATGTTTCGAGCAGATCCAGAAGCCTCCAGATTGTAAACAGACGATGGTAGATAGTGATGGTCTTTGTTTGGAGAATAATTTATAATTACTGTTGTTTTCGAGTGAAATTTTGTTTAAGCCTTGGATTTTCAGCGGGTGTTAGAGAACTTTCTCTTCACCCTAATAGAATTAGCACTAAGTAAACAGTGAAAGCAGAGAGTGTTCAGAAAAAGATGTTCACAATGCGAATGAAATCAAGGTAATTAGTTGCACTAATAAATGAGGTAATAATTTTTCCACTACTGATATCATGACAGCATTGACATGGATAAACTACATATCATTTCAACTTCTATAAGCTCCGAAGAAGCGAAACCACCGAAATGGCAGTATCAGGAAAACTCGCATAATAGCACATTCGTATTTGCTCATCATGTAAACGGTGAACTGTTGATCACTGCCTTCTTCGCTGTTTTGCATCAACTCATTCATGTATCAAAGTTTCACTCTTCCATTCCATTTCCAAATCGTATATTCTTCGACTTTTCTCTCTTAACTCCTATTCAAGTACCATTTTCGTTCGCTGCTGTAGGATTTAGTTCACTTGACCACTAATATTACAAGTACAAAGTAGGTTGTACCTGCACAATCACATTAAAAACTGAACACTGCACACGTGGGCAACTAAGCTACTTTATCCTTTAAACATCTCATTAATCTTTGGCAATGTTTGCAGCCGTCTTTTTGATATTTAGCTAGATCATTCAAAGCAACAGCTAGGCAGACATATATGTTTCAGCGACCATTATTAGCGCCATTTTCTCCGTCACCCACCACCAATTAAAGAAAACGAGCTACTCATCAGTCTATTGCTATAGTAATTTGAACCTAATAGCTGCGCAGATAAATTAACACCTTCTCATATGGAAAGCACGCATTCTTAAAATGATGAAAAGGTAAGCTATCAAAAAGCATTCGTAGTCTAATTTACTGCGTGATATGGGTATAATAGTTATAACCGGTCATTTTGCTGCATTCTATGTGTCGTTGTAAAATCTCCATGACACTCTTTGTTTTCATCCCGATTTGTGCCCAGTTTTGTCACGATTATTTGCGAAGTGATGATCTCATTGTTAAAGTGTTCCCTGGTGCCCAGTACAGTAGATATACATATGACGATCTCAAATGCTATACATTAATGTCGTCATTCAAATATACTCATTTTTTGTGATCTCTAGAACCAGCAGTTATTCGCTAAATCCCAAGATCGACTATCTATTAACCTCGGCATAGCTTGAATAAATGAGCATTTCCTTCTGTTAAGCCGTTCCGAGGTGTCAGTGATAGTATTTAATGAATATTAGCGAAGTTATACAGCAATACAGTTATCATAATTATTGTAATATTCATGGTGCATTACTAACTGTATTGTTGTATTGCTCGCTAATGTTCAATAAATACTATCACTAACACCTAGGAACGGTTCAACAGAAGTAAATGCTCAATTATTCTTTATAGTCTGCGAATGTTTAATGTCTTAAGAATCAACTGCAGAACAATGTTTTTTTCTGATCCTGAAAAGGATAAATTCAACAAGAGCTCCTAGACTAAATAACACGACTCTGAGGAAGGCGATCGCGCCGGTATCTCAACCACTAGTAATCAAAAAATCTATCGCTTTTCAAGGACAGTCGATCGAGTAAGTGATACCAATCTCACGAAAGCTCTGAATGAAGATTGATTTCTGAGCTATTCTTTTCTTTTCTCGGTTCTATAATTTTAACATGCCGAGATCCAAGCAATGTCGGTCTTTTCAGAAATTCTCCATGATTGGTCACTGTACGAATGGCTTGACGCGCTACTAAGTGTGAGTAACAACACCACAGAAAAAAATCGGATTTTTTGTTTTTTGGTGATAAGATACATCGGCTTTACTTCTAGAACTCAAAATTATCAGAAGATTTCGCAGTCGGAGACTGAACGCTTTCTTCATAATGTCAAACCAACTGATCATACTTCCTCTTTGTGAGGGCAGGTATTCCAAAGTCGGTTATAAACTATGAGAATGTGAAATCTTGTGTGCATCTCAATCATGGAACAAAGAAAACTTCGTCTTTTTCTGTTATAGAAGAACGAGTAAAGAAACGACCCCTTTCTCCGTACAAGGACTTTCCACTGCACTTCTAGTAATCATTCGAAAGATTAAATCTCTGGCTATTGCTCTACGTCCTCTTTTTCTCAAAAAGACCTATTTATAATGGTTAAAAAATGGAAAACATCTGTGTTTCACACTCGATTTTTCTCACAAGATAGAGCTCTTCATTTGAGCTATCGGTAAACCGTTTCAATGGCGTAAGTTTTGATGATTCCCACGCTGTGCTTAATATCTGGAAAGATTATACCGTTGTAGTGTAGAGGAGAAAATGTGATTGATTAACATAAGCGGGCACTTGTTTTTCGGCTAATCTAACGGACTAGACAGTGAGGCATAGAAAGGAGGTTGATTGCCGTTTCAACAAACGGTTCGATCGATAAAGCTTAGGCGGCTCATCTGTGAAGTGCGATTTTCGTTATTTATTTGAGAATCTCTTTGCTTTGGAGGAAACTTCAGAAAAGACGTATATCTTTGGTACTACACGAATCTTCTACACGTTCATATGTCTGTGACTTCAGCAAAGTAAGAGTAAAAACACAAAATTTGTTCAACGATAGTCTCACTTTGAGTGCTACCATGTTATGGGTATGTTTTTTCAAAAAGAGCAGGCAACACAGTATCCAGAGATTTGAGCTTTCAAATGTTACTATCACTCTTATAAAAATTCCTGTAAAGTGAAACAGGTCGTTCTTCACTTGCTCCCCTATATAAGGTAAGAACCGAAAACGTCTTTTCTAAAGTCGAAGACAACACTGTTTCTCCCATCTCTTACATTTCTTACTGGGAAAATTTATTGACAAATATATAAGATGCATTCTATTAAACTGGATATTCTTTAATAATTTACTGCATATTCGAGCAAACACGGAGCTGTTAATCAAGTCTTATTCAACATCAACCTGCAATCTGGTGATATCGCTATGTTAAGGGCATTCGATAGACAAATTAACTCGCTGTTCTTCGATCAGTCACTTATATAGTCTGTGTATAATGAGTTGACAGCAGAATAAATAGTTAATAGCAATTCAAGAAAAACTGGCCACTGTTTGATTCATAACATAATGCACAACCTCAGTGTTGTATTGAAACCACTGAAGGCAATAATTAGTGTAGACTTGTGAAATCTTACTTTCATACCGGCGTTATTAGAGTGCTAAGAATTCTCAAAACAGCATAAGGAGCTTACAAATTGGTTTTAGAGTCACGATTGCCGTTCTTACATGTTTTGTAGCGTACCAGAGGGTATGGTTCGGAGCTGTGATTAATAATCCATCAGCTCACGAAGGAAGCAGTAACTCATTAGCAACATTCAGTAACACGTATGGAAAGCTAATCAATTGGTGGCTTAATAGAGGCTTTCCTTCTTTGTTCAAAAGGCTAGGTGAGTATGCTGTGTTCTGCGTCCTCCTACTTTCATTCAATAAGTTTTTCCGCCTTTTATTTTTATTGGAAGTTTGAGACGCTCTCGTAGCAACTATATCACTATATAGAGTATAGTAGCATAGTATAATTATAGTGGTATAGTAATAGGCATCTATAGTCATAACTAAGTATTCAATATGAATTACTGTCTTCAAGTTTTGCTCTTAAATATACCGTCTAGGCCCATGATAGCGATGGTGCACTGGTAGCGCCTGCCTCCGCTTTGAATGAATCGCGTCTACATTACCTCAATATTTCAAGCATTGTACATCACTCAGCATTGTTGGATATATAATTATAACATTGTGACAATGTCAAGAAAGCATTTGAATAGGGTTTCTTGTAGGCTAAAACCTATTATGCTCGTTTTTGTAATGGATGACTGTATTTTCAAGTGAGAAAAGATCTAACAACATTTCAGAAAACCTGTCAGTGTTGTCATTAGTTTTATGGTCTAAATATGCAACCAAATGAAACTGAATTAGATTGCAAGGAGGTAGCGAATTTCTCTTTTTTTTCAGCCTTTATTTTTTTTATCAATATGCTTAAATGTTACCTACCTAAGGAAGGACTGGATTTAGTAGAATATCCACTATATCGTGCAGTTCAAGTGCTCTACACGCTTCTATCGTTGATGTCAATCCCACTAATGATCTATGTGGAAATCATGAATATTTTTTGCTCAACATTTCATCGTAACATAAAGGTACATGGCATTCAGCAAGTATCTATTATAGCTCAAATACCTTAGCCAATAGAAAACTCCTACTCGTAGAAGATTATACGACTCGCTAATCCGAACATTTCAGAGCTTTCAATGAGCAAAACAGAATAGGTTTGGGGCTAATCGATGCTTCTCTATCCGACTAATTACTCGGCTTCAAAAACCAACCTTACTGAAATCTTAATCTCAGTATATTGAGGATGACAGAACCCATTCATCGCTCTTTTTTCAGATGATTTTGCTAATTTATTACACTGCGGCCTTGCTTCAGTCGGCAACATATTGTTGTATTCAGGTAAAAATTATGCCTAATGAAACGAATATGCGCATTTGCAGCGAGTTTCAATTCATAAAGTACGGCTTAGAAGAAAGATTTGATTTGAGCGTGGATCTATGTCTACCCGTTGCTATATATATCTTTCGTAACACGAGGTAGAAGCAAAAATGCGTTTCAAGGTAGTTCCTTACTATACAGTTCTCAGAAAGTAAAGGAAAAGGAAGGCAAATCACATTTGGATAAAGTGCCAATATGTCAAAGGATCATTTCTGAGCCACGCATCTCACGTGGTTTGTTGAAGATGGTCTAACTTATAGAGCCCGATACGCGAGTTTCGATCTTACGATCTCGTCAGTAGGGCAGTTGCCCTTTCTCGTCTTTTCCTAATCTCTGTGGGTGCTCCAGTCCCCATACTAAGAGTTAGTTGAAACACGTGTAGCGGGCTCTTTAAGTCAGTTCATGTTTAACAGACCACATGACATTCATGGCTCAAAAATGATTCTTTGACACATTGAAATTTGGGTTGTGATCCCAAGAAAACACTTGAAATGAATGATATCACCTGTATCACCTGCCGTCCCGTTGATCGTCGAGTGACTCGAGCGGGTACCAGCAACTCTTCCGTTTTTCCCTATCGCGTGCAAGAGTAGCCCAGTGGGTCCTCCTCGCTCTAGGAATTCGCTGAGCATCATATCTTTCTTCCATCGCTTTCGTGAAGAAATCGGACCAACGGGTCAGTGGTCTTCCTTTAGAGCGCTTGACGTCCCGAGGAATCCAGTCGGTAACGGCTCTCGTCCATCGGTTGTCGTTGAAGCGCATCACATGTCCGGCCCACCTTATTTTCGATGTCCTGGCGTGTAGAACGGCGTCTCTGATTTTTGATCGTTGACGTAGGTCGGAGCTTCGGACCCTTTCTCTCATTTGCGAGATACGGGATACTCCTAGCATCGACCTTTCGACTGCGCGTTCGATAACGACAAGTGATCTTTTATCCTGCTTACGTAACGACCAGGTTTCTGCTGCATACGTCAGGGCAGGGATAATTGTCGAGTCGAAAAGGTGGGCACGGAGTCGGATGTTCTTTGTCCTCTTCACTACTCTTCGATGCTCTTAAACGTTCCCCAAGCCGCTCGTTTCCTCCTGCTCAACTCTGGGGCTAGGTCGTTCATCATGTTGATTTCACGACCTAGATAGATGTAACTGGAGCATTCGGAAATTGTCGTTCCGTTAGCGTGAATGGGGCATTAGAAACCCATCCGTTCCTCATGAACATTGTTTTCGTTAGATTCAGTTGAAGACCGATCTTTCCACAGGCGTTATCGAAATCAGTCAACATTCGTTCCGCTTGGCTGATGTTTGGTGTTATGAGTACGATATCGTCAGCAAAGCGAAGATGGTTTAACTGTCGACCGTCAATTTTCACTCCCATTTCGTCCCATTCTAATGTTCGCATGACGTTTTGTAGGGTGGCAGTGAATAGTTTTGGCTATATTGAATCGCCTTGTCGAACCCCTCTTCTTACGTCAATAGTGATATTATTGTAGAATGGAGATATTCTGGTCGTGAAATCTTTATAAACCTCACGAAGGATCATTATGTACCGAGTAGGGACGCCCTGGTTATCCAGAGCCTCTATAACCGCTTCTGTTTCCACTGAATCTAAGGCTTTCTTCAGATCGGTGAAAGTGAGACAGAGTGGTTGTTTGTACTCTCGTGAAACTTCGATGAGTCTTGTAATCGTGTGGATGTGGTCTATAGTACTAAATCCCTTTCGGAACCCTGCTTGTTCGCATGGCTGTCCTTCGTCCAGTGTTCTGTCAATCCTGTTCAGGATGACTCGAGTAAAGAGTTTATAGACAACGGACAGCAAGCAGATTGGGCGATATTGCCTATGTCGTCAAGGTCTCCCTTTTTGAACAACAATACGGTCTTGCTGGTTTTCCATTGAATAGGGACCTTACATTCTGACAGGTAGCGAGTGAAGAGACGAGCCAGGGCATTGATGAGCATAGGCGGCAGGTTCCTCAGGTGTTCTGGTATAATCCTGTCTGGACCGGGTGTTGTTCTGTTTTTCACCGACGATATAGCATGTCGGATTTCGGAAGGAAGGACCGGTGGAACGACATATTCGTCCTCTTTCAATTTATATGACGGTAAGAGGACATGGCTAGCGAAGAGATCCGAGTAGTATTGGTGGATGATTTTCTCCATAGCCCTTCTGGAAGCAGTAAGTGTTCCGTCAGGGTATCGGAGTGCAATCATCTTGGTCTTATAGTTGGCGAAGCCTCGCTGGGCTTTGCGAATGCTCTTCCCAGCTTCTGCAGCTTCTGCCATAACTGCTGCTCTTCTCTCTTTAAGGTCTTCTTTTAGCGCTTCTCTGCATCGTTTCGCAAGTTCGGACTTAAGGTTTCGGTTGCCTGCAGCTCGCGCGATTCCACGTTGACGTATCAGCTCGAGTGTCTGCGGAGACAAGCGTCTCTTCGTGACCTTAGGGCTCTCGGCTTTTTTAGCGCCAACGTGAAAATGTTCAACGAGTCGATCGTATTCTTCGTCGATGTTGTCGACAACGGTATCTTCTCAAGAGCCGGCTAATGATTTGAATACATCCCAGTTTATGGTAGTTCTGGGAGTTCGTTGTTTGAATTTAGCGGCTTTCTCTCCTTTCCTCGAAAATCGGAACGTTGCGCGAAGGAGGCGATGGTCTGATCCCGTGTAGAACTTGGGAACAACAGCGACGCCGGTCAGGCAAAACCTTCGATTTACTATTATGTGATCTATTTCGTTATGGTACTCCCCATTGGGAGACTCCCACGTCCATCGCTGAGAAAGAGGCTTTTGGAATTGCGAGTTACCATGGATGGTTTGGGTCGTCATGATAAACTCGGATAGCCTCTCACCCTGTTCATTCCATTCTAGTCCGTGGTTTCCAATGTGACGTTCTTCGAACGTCCTTCTAGCTCCAATTTCCGCGCTAAAATCTCCGACAATGACCTTGAAGAATGTATGATCTTCTCTGAAGAATTTTCGAGATCCATATAGAGCGCTTCGACTTCGTCTTCGTCATAGCTTGATGTTGGTGCGTAAGCAACGAAGATGAAATGAATGATATGATATATTAAATATGCCAGCCAAGAGCAATCGAGTGTAAAACACTCTGTGTAAGGAGATAATTTCACTGAACATAAAGTGTAAAACGTTTGTCTTCGCTAGGGCATAATGTGGAGAAGAGGCATTTACAGAGATTAACAAAAGACGAGAAAGCGCAGCTGCCCGACTGACGAGACCGTAAGATTGAAAAACGTTTATCGGGCTCTATAAGTTAGCCCATCTTCAAAAAATCAATTGGCATTCATGGCTCAAGAATGATTCTTGGATATATTGAAATTTGAGCTGTGGTCCTAAGAAAACACTCGAAACGAATGATAAGGTGTCAACAGTTGGCGCGTTTCGAGGATCTCTAGGTGACGCACGCACATTGTGATGTACTCACCGCACGTTATGGATTGTTAGCCTCCACTTCATTTAGTAGTATGTGAAGTTCCCTATACTTTGTAAGAAATCCACTTTTATAAAATTTCCGAGATCATTCAGAAATGTGTAGTTTTTTCAGATATACGAAGTAGGTAGCTTATTCGTCAGTAAACCTTGTGATTTCTTCTGGCCTTCCTACATCTATGCTGCTTTCCACATAAGCAGCGTTGCTCCATCCTTTGTCATGGTAAGTAGCAAACGCGGAAAATTAACTAAATTTTTCGTTCATGACTTTTTGCGTGACTGAGAAGTGTTCGTAAATGACGGAGTGTTTAGAAAAATCAGTTGTTGCGTCTCCAAACTGAAGAGAGCAACATGTTCGCACGAAAGCCCATCCAGTTTCGAATATGTTGCACTATGAGCTCAAGGATTAGAAGAACTACTTGCATGTTAACACTCACAGTGTTTGTCTTGAAAATGATGTCTACAGAGAAGAATCCATAGCTATTCAGTTTGAAATCTATGTGTACGATATTTTTTTCTAAATGACTCACTGTACGCGATAATCATTTTCTTTGCTCACTTGCAAACGTAATGCGTTGGGATTGTGACCTTATGATGCAGAGTTGATTAAAAACCCTAGATCAGTATTACCAGTTATGTGGCAGGTATCCAAGTCTTCATCTGGCGTTGTGTGTCACAATGAAGTTCTTAGTATTGCAAAATAGCGAGAATAGTGCAGTAGTACAAGCGTTTCATAATGGTTAAGACTAGATTCTTAATTGCAGCAGCTATTAGTGAAAAGACGTGAGAAACTTTAGATTCTGAGCTTGACAGCGATGTGCTGCGAGCGGTTTATGACGACGATTCGCTCTAACAAGTACGAGACCAACGGAATCGCTCCGAGTTTGTTTCTTTGTTTGCTTGCGGTAAGAAAATAAATCTTTTCATCATTCTCAAGAGATCGTAATTTTGTTCAAAACAGCCATGAAGATGAAATGCTTAGATGTGAAGGTTTGAGTAAGCTACTAAAAAACCGATTCATCGAACAGAGAGCCTTCAGCATTCATTTACACTTCAGGTTTCTTTTGCAAAAGCAGATTATTGGCGCTGTTGTCGAGATAAGCCATGCGTACGGTAACAGCAACTTTAATCAAAGAGTGTGGTGGATAATTTTCATTCCTCCGTCCGTCAAGGAAAAGTTCAAAGACGTCATGGCGGTGAACACTGGCATCTGCTTCGTCTGTATGGTTACGTTTCATATATTGTCTCGATTCAACAGAAAACAATGTGCGTGTGAGTTTATATTTTTGATGGGCAGCAACAACTTTGTCACATGCTAATATTATTTGCTATCAAAGTGATAATACAAAAGTTGTGTATGCACACACTTTGTTTGCTGATGTTTTCTATGCTGTTAGCATGCAATAGATATTTGCAGAATAATATCTTTCTGAAGACCCCTTCTCAATCTTCTTTCGTTGTAGTCATTTGATCCATTCTCGGGGTAGCCAAGATTAACTGATTGGAGGATGAGCTGAAGAAAACTTAGACGTATAAAGCTGACGGCGTTGATTGATGCTTGAGGGATTCATCCTCAAGCTCCCTGCTTCGTTTGAGGCGTATAAGTGCATATCTGGCATTCACAATGATTCATGCTGGTCCGCCGTTGCATCAAGTCGTGCTATTTATGCTACCAGTTAGTCTGCTATCACTCCATCGACCCCCGAAGAAACAGAAGGCTTGGTGAAATATGGGCGTGAGATTGAACCATCAACTTTGTGCGCGACATGCTCCATAGTTGGGAAAGTCACCCAAGAATGGCTTAATATATAGATGAAGAGGATTTTGGATAGTTTTCAAAAGGCAGCTATAAATGGCTCAAAATTGAATAACACGATAACTACGTTATATCTTAGTTCTTCTCATTTCTCGCTTCAGTATCGAAATGACTGTTTTCAGAACATGATACAAGTTTTACCGGCAATGTTTCTGCCTCCCTGGCGAAGATCGAAAGAGTGGGGGACAAAAGGCCTTGTCAGTCAACCTGCTTGGATGCTGTGTTACTTAAAAACTTGTCCAAATGGAGTCTTCACCTTATCGAAAACTCCTTGTAGGTTGCGCTCGTCTAATGAGTACCCAAAACATTACCACAGTTCCGTATTATGTTCCAATGCACATGTTTGTTTATAATACGTAGAGAATGGGTTGTAAGAATACTACTGAATATCAACAAACCTCAAAGTTGAGTAATTGACCTCTATTTACGTAACAATGTTCTTGAAAACTACGACAATAAGAAGTGGTATCGGCCAGTAACGTGAACGTAGTACACTGAACTTGTCATATGGGAACAATAAAGAGCGAATCACTCTCAATAGTGAATAACGAGTATGTAATACAATGAGAATTTGGCATATGGAGACAGAAAATAGTGGATTACCATGATTAGTGAACCACGCTACAGTGTGCACTACGGTAAACGGTAAGCAACGCTGGAGAATGAAGACGACAAACAAAATATGTGCATGGCAACATTATAAGACGAAAAACGAGGACAGTAAGAAAGTTAGCGTTCTTAAACGACGGACAACAACAACAACAACTACTACAGATTGTTAAACATGTCGTTCAACTGCCCACTGCAGCAACTGAATCCTCTTATGTCGTTGCGTCGCATCTAAATAAGGGCATGTATTTCTTTTACAACGTGATGCGTGCCGTATATAAAGCGATCTTCCACGGGATTTCGCCACATCGACCACTCAGAAGAAAGGTCGACTTTTACGACATACTAAGAAGGAATAAATTGAATTAACAACTTAACATGAATGTTGGGTAGATTACAAAACAACCTTTAATAAACCACATTCAAATCATATTTGTTTGGACGCTTCGATACCTGAAAGACTGATCATCACTAGTGATGTAAGCCACAGCATGAATTTCTTCCGTTTCCATCTCATCCAACGAACTTCCATTTTGGTGGTGTACTTCGACAGCAGCGCCTTCTATGAAGCCCTTTCCATTCTTCTAAAATCCTATTCACAGACGAATGCACATGTGTGCGTTGACCACAAACATTTCCTCCTATCTTTTATGTGATCGCTCAATAAGACGTTCGCATTCTCCTATGGTTCACTTTACAGTTCTTTCTATCCATCTCCATCTATTCTTCTTATGATGCAACTGTTCAATATGTTTTCAATAAATATGTACATTTTTCTATATCCCGATGATGCGATAGGTTTTGAAGATACCAGAAGCGCAAATAGACTAGAGTTTATTAGTGCTTATTGCACTGAATTAAATTGTAGGAAGAATTCTTTGAATATTCTGGTGCAGATACTCGATGTGGGTGAACTCTCTGCCCGCATATCTGTTATATAACAGAGTGCTATAAGAAATATTGAGTTGAAATAACAAGCGCATAGTCTTGAACTCGCTAGTAGGTCGGAGTCCTATTTTAGAGGTCTACATGTAGCCTAGCCCACGTCCTCCTTCATGCTGTTGTCCATAATGATCGAGCGTTAAGAGCGCAGGTACGAGGTAATTTCTGCCTTCAAAATCCTTCATCGTTTCTTATTCGGCATCACACCAAGACTTTTTTACTGTGTGGATCTCCATCCTATTTATTGGCTGTCCAGTTCCATTTCGTTGAGTTCAAGGAAACTGGGATGATCATTGTATGAACAGAATGTTCTGCTGTTGTGGCTGCAAAAGAACAGGCAATTTTTCCACGGCTAGTCATGGTCGTCGTAGTTTCACCCTTTTATACAGACGTTTTGTGGAGCTCCCGATTTAATCGCCTATTGCAGGTTTTCTCACGGTCCGACGTCGTGGACAGGAGCGCTCAGTGTCCGGAGCGCTGAGTGTAAAGTTTTGTTGGCTAAATCGCCATGGTTTCTTGGAATCTTAAGGCCGACTTTGCCATAACTTTCCTTGGTTAGTCTTTACTACAGGCTTTAGCTGGCCCTATGGATCAGAGTAGGAGTACCGTTTTGCTACATCTAAACGATGACGGCGGTGATTTCCTGTGATGGTTCACTTTTGAGTTTGTTTTCGGATAAAAGCTCTAGACTCTTGACCAACATGGAGTACACTGCTTTACAACAAATCGTACTCCTTTACTTCAACGTTCAACATTCACAAACCCTTCCCAAACACGATAAAGCGGTCAAATTTGAGAGAAATAGAGCGCAAAAATTACTGAAATCCATCACTAAAAATAATTCTCAAACCGATTTTCTCTCATCTCGGCATTATTGATCAATAATAAGTGCTTTGCCGATTAATCCAACAGCTAGAAGCTGGCAGAAAAAAAATTTATCTGCCCTACGCCTCACTAACATCATCCTTTTTGTTGCCGATGTGGGGTCGACTGTCTACAGTCTTTCAACTTCACTTCAGTCTTCGTCTTGACTCGAATCATTGGTCATGAAGTCAAGAGTGACGTCGAAAATTAGTTGAATATATTTATAGCTATCAACTTCGTGCTACTGGTTTAACCCATTAAGAAAAAAATTAACAGTAGTAAATGAGCCACTCCTGACATTAACAAGCTGCTGCATCACTTAGGAGACAACTTGCTCTAACTACCGTTGGTATTTAGCAAGATTTCAAGATCTGCATGTGACGATTACGGCTGCTCCTACTACATAAATGGCGATGTTAAATGATTTGGCAATCTAGCAATGGTGAGCAAAAAACGAGGGTGCTACAGTGTAGCTAGCTACCTTCAGCTGTTCATTTTCTTTCTCTAGGAGAGCAAATGTCGGTCCAGTAGAGAAATCAGTGACATTTCCGAAGGGTTCTAATGTGATGTCCATGGGGCAGGAGCATAAGGGGCCGGTAACAATCAGTGACCGCCTCAAAGCAAAAGTATGTACTTAAAATTTTTGCGAGCAGAGAACCATGGGAAGTGTAACGCCCATCTCGTTTGAAACATCACTTGTTGCTACACTGCACAATAAAACTGAAACGGAAGGGTAAAATAAAAATAGGCACCATGAGAAAAACAGCGTGTTGTTAAACTCCCTTGCCCAGCGAAGTGGAGTTCTGCACAACTAATCCCATATTGGCATATTCAAACATTAGATTCAGCACTTATCTAACAACACTCTGAGAAACGACAGCTTCGACCCTCGGTATTGCTAATTTTTGTTTCTTGCAGCAGGTGCAGTGTGTAGTGCAACCTCAGAAACGCTGAGATACGAGTAAAAGATGGCAGGTGATGTTTTGTGTCATATACTCAGGCCGCCACTGTGGCTTTGCGAAGCAACGCGCGCCAGCGCGATACAGGCTCTTAAACTGCTCTTTCTCAGTCGCCGAGTTTGTTCTGCAGTAGGCTGAGAGAAAAGCAGAGTGAAAGACTTGATGGTATTATGTGAACGTCACCTACCTCGAAAGTGAGCAGAGGATTAGAATCATTGCACAAAACAGCTCGTTTCACGTTTTTCTCGCATCTCAGCATTTCTGTGGTTCTAAATGAAAGAAAGTCCGAAAAAGTCGAAATGCCTTGTAATTTTAGAGCCTCTGCTACGCACACGGCGCGTTTTTCAAATACGCGAAAACGTCATCACCACTCAGTTTGCGACCCATATAGCCACCATTCAAATGTAAGTCCAATTAAATCCTTTCTACCACATAAAGTGAAGGCGATGCCCAAGCTCAGGAAACAAAGAAAATCACTCATTACCAACTTCTCATTTCTAGAAGCTGGAATTCCTACACAAATTTAGATGGTTTTTCTCTATCGTAACACAAAACTTTTATAGGTACATCAACAGCTCTAACTAGTCACTTTTTTCTCATGGCTTCTTCAGCCGGTTTTGATAAGTCTTCTTCTGCAAAGTGCTACTGACCACTTACAAGTTCAACTAGTGTTTCACATTTTTTCCTTCTAAGTCAATCACGAAGTTGTTATTACATAATTTGTTCAGACAACTAACGTTTTTGCGCTTTCGTCCCCTTCAGAACCTAGACGGACCAGGTCACCTGCAATCCAGTCAACCAAACACCTCCATTGCTCTTTTACTAACATAAACAAACCTACATTTTGATGAAATGAAGGGCAAACGCCTTTTTTTCAAATACTCACTGCTTTTCATGGGTTTTTTTATAATGTTTTCGAAATGAGGAATTGCTGTGCAGAGTCTACATCCCATATGACGCGCAATAGTGCGGCATTTCTTTTGCTGGCTAATGTTCGGATTACCAATTTCATTCTGATTCTCTAGGTATCTTTATCAAATTCGATGAATCCGAACATGAATGACAGCGAGTATAGCCTCGTTATTACGCGTGATGTGACGCAGTATATAAGGCCTTTTTTTCCATGTGACACATGCATTAGCTGTCCCATGTGAGCTGGCACGGTTGCTGCACTTGGGCAACTCAGTAGAAGATTTTAAAAGCGGAGGATGTATAAAAGCTGTTTTCTTTTCAAAAAATTGAAATCTGATTCTGATAATTTTTTGTCCGAGTTATGCAGGTGTTTGGCTGATTGCTTGTAATCAGCATTATATTCACGCTCTGAGGTAGAGCCACCGAAACGTTAGCTGTTAAAATAAATAATTCTGTTTATCTACGTTTGGCTTACAAAGTGAGTGTGTATTATCAAACAATGTTGGAATCAATGCATGGTCGGTCTCACAGCAAAGCACATTAAACATGAATCGCCAACTTGTCGATCAAACAGTAAACTTGAAGCTATACCGAGCATCTCACTAGGCTGGCATACGTACACAGACACATATTGGAGATGATTCGAATGGCAACACACCATCCTCTCAATGGAGAATGAAACGTTAGCGTGTAACGGGACAATATACCGCTGTTACGCGTGATTGCACACGGATTTACGACTGTTAGTTTGATGTGAAAAGTGCATGGGGTGTCCTTGTAAATTCCATATGGATGGCTTCCACCTGATCAACTCAGTGAAGGATTTATGAAAAGCGGCGATCACGTTGAACACTGCCATGCTCCACACGGTTGAAATCTACATTTGGTGAATTTTTTGGCGAAGTAGTAAAGATGTTTGGCTGAGATGTGGGCAACTTGATTTCCAGCCTCTGCAAAAGGCAAAAACTGCCGAAACGTCATCGCTTTAAAAAAATGTATGATAACGATTTCATGCTTGGCTTTCAAAGAAAAGAAAATACTATCCTGCTGAGCAATGCGAATGTTCATAAATGGTCGCTCCCAGGCATGTTATTCGTAAATTTTGCAGGCATGGACCGAAAGTTATTGTGTAAAAGAGATACTTTCGCCATAACTTTTCTGTACGAAGTTAATCCGGCAAACTCTTACGACATTTTTAGGTTGTTCTTTATTTTTACGCAGTCAGCGGCATTTTGGTTAGAGAGTTCGGCCAGGTGTTATTCCACGGTGATAAAAAATTGTACACTGCTGTTCGTCACAATCTGTTTGTAAGAGGCATTGTCTAGCAACTAGAGCACACTTAATTGTATTCTTGTTCTAAAACAATTTCACTTTAGGCAAACCCGATCTTCATGTTTCTCCTGCCAGCCTACTCATTGCATCAGTTGAAATACTATAGACTAAGACCGAGATAGTAATATTCGATCACTTGTGATGAATGCGAAAGTCGAAGCACCGCTGACATTCGAAACTACGAGGATGGCAATTGCAAGGGCTGGGGAACTTAACAAGCAGTTGTAAAATTCGTCAACGCTAAACCTGCTCTGAAAAGGTTGAAAGACGCATAAATAGAGAATACACTTGTGTTCAAAATAAAGTTTTAGAATCTTAAAGGTCATCTGCCTTTACCTATTAATCCACAATAAACAATCTACATAAGCTGTACTTTGCGACAACTACTGATTGTGCTTGTTGCCGAAAGAACAGTTTCCACCAGTAGCATGGATATCCAGGGAAAGGTAGCTGTACTGAATAGCTATAATCAAGAGTCAGGATCGTAGAATAAACACGCAACGATGTTCAACATAAAAAGTCATTAAGTCAGTAAAGCATTTTTTGCAGTGTTGATGTTTCGTATGTGTCTAAGAGTATTGAGTGGTGCGCAACACATACATACATACGGACATACATACATACGAAACATCATAACACTGCAAAAAATGCAGTGAAATACTAGAAATTTCGAGTATCAGTTATCACAATGGCTGTCAGCTCAACTGGGTTTGTAAAGCGAAACCGCATACCCGACCAATTTTATCAAAGGTTGGTGGCCGATAGTTAATATAGAGAAGTTGAAGAATGAGTGGTGGTGCAAATGTGCCTCGGTGATGTAGTGGTAGTAGCACGCGTTCCCAGTGTGAATGGTACTCGGGTTCGATTCTGCCTGAGCCCGTGTTCTTGCTCACCACCAAATTCTCTTAGGCACATAATGTATAATCAACAGTTTTAGTATAATTCATTATGTGCAATGCTTGCAAATTATAGTAATGACTGAAGATTGAATAACAATGACTACTTTGTTGGTACCCGAGCCCACATTCAAACAGAAGCACTTTTTATTATCTCACGACCTCCAGTAATCATTCAATAACTTGAACATCGAGTGCAACTTATTTTTTGAATGTTCTCTATATTACACTGAAATAAAAAAGGATAAAGCTCTCGGCGTTGATCAATCCCTGAGGTATGCGCCATGCATTCAACTTCAACTTCTAACTTCGTTTGAGGTGACTGAATGCATAGCGGGCCTTTACAATGACTCGCGGTGGCCTCGCGCTGAACCGAGTCAGAGTTGCTTATACTCCCAGACAAGTCTGAGACCTGCCTGGTAGCAATTTACCGACCCCGGAGTTATGGATGGCTTGGTGAGCCATGAGTGCGAGATCGAACCATGCACCTCGTGTGCGACGCAGAGCACCTCTAACCACTGCGCCACATGCGCTCACTATTACATTGTAATAGTATAGATATAATTTTATCTGACATTCAAGTACCTTTTGCTGGGCACAGCTTTTCATTCAGATTTTCAACAACATTCAGTAGCACAAATCTCAACAAATTCTCTGAAAAGCTTGGTTTTTCAAAAAAAGTTCTTATTGACTGTGCAACTAGGAGAATATTGAGTTGCGCACTTGGTGCTCGAATACTTGAAGGCTTGAATGGTTAAGTGGATAATGCTTGAATATGATATAAAATTGTATTTTAGCTCTTGCAGCATAACATAAAGGGCATTCAAAAAATAAAGTACACGTTCGAATTCTCGATGATTATGCTATTGAGTAACTATTGTAATGTCGAAAAAGAACAAAAAAGACTTTTTTGAATATGGATGAGAATGCAGGAAAAGTACCACTTTGTCGAAAAAGATGTTGCACAGTGCAACATTCCATGCCACGCGTGTAAATGTTGACCGATACTGAATTTAGGGTGAACTGCTATTGATCGATGTTCATTCCATGAATTATTGACTGCTGAATAAATAATCAAACCGTAAGGTTTAGAAACTTTGGCTTAAGAATATACAACTTCCTCAAAGAAGTACTCTACAAGTTGATGATTGCACGCTTTATCAGGGATTGATCCTACTACATACTTTAAGTCATCCCACATAAGCTTCTTAATCCCTAAAGGACGACGTGTACCTGCTGAGGTACACGAGCGTTTAAAGGTCCGTTTCGTTGAGTACAACTTTTCTTTCACACACTTGGTAACCATTCCAAAGTTTAAATCCTGTGATTTTAAGGACATGTCTGATTTTTGAAAAGACATTTTATTACGTTGTAACAGCGGAAATAGATTATGTTTCACAATTCATTTGCTTCATTTGCTCAAATGGGGCTTCGATATGGCTCTTTCTTTACTCTCGAAATCCTTCATTTATCAGAGGTAATACCACGTCCTTGTAAAAAGTAAGCAAACTTCCACCCCTACTGAGCATTTGCATCACCTGTCTTGTGAGAAGGTAGCTTACATCTTCTGTAATTATGATTTGTACCTCGGGCAAGTGTGGGAAGTGTGCGCGTTCAACATCGCGCATGATGTGGAACCTTTCATATCACCAGCCATTATCAAAAAAACGTATTTTTCGCTCTTTTCAGATATTTTAGTGATTATTCGATATGCTATGAAGCCGCACCCAAAATAGTGGAGCTTCTTGTGGACGATTTAAACGCTACTTGTCCTTCAAACTATTCTTTTTCGGTTTTAAACTTCGCAAGTCGTTTCCTAACAGTCCATTCTGCAACCTTATCATGGTTCCAAGCTCCATTAGCGCGCCGCTTCAGTAGCATTTTCCCTACGTGCCGTTCGTGCATACGTGGCAGACGAATTTGTTTCCAAGGTAGTTCCATCGTGAAGTAATCGTAGCCAATTTGTCTACTCAAGTATTTGCAAGGAAATCCGCAACTAAACGATACCGAAATCACGCAGTTTTAATTGCTTTTGGTCAATAAATTTTAGAGTTTCGCTAGTGCCAAAACTCCCATGACCGGCTTTCGATTAATTCGTCATAGATTGAATGACTCCTTGCTTATCCTATTCAGCAAATGCGAGATTGTTAAGTTGAAGTCTTATTCATACAGATAAACAGTACAATACATGTGATGACTGACGTTTCGGCTTGATGGCCTTTTCAGGACCTGAACCAGTCAAAATGATATGCAACATACTCAGTCCAACATTCTCATAATCGAAGCAGAACAGCTTACGTACCGTTTGTTGTTGTTTTAGGGTACCTGAGATGTTATGTGGGCCGACTCGACCGCTCATAGTCTTGCATGAACGAGGGCTGTGTATGAGAAGCGGGACCACGTGACCCAGATCAAAAAATCTATCTGAGATATGGCACGAAGTTATGTGTGATGAAAAGGTATTCCTCTTTGCGGATCATCTTGGGGTTTTTGACATGAATCTAAAACGCCTCTAGTGTTTTTTGCGCAGAGGTCTTTTGTTCTCGAGCGAGGACAGTGACTGTGGCTGTGACTGTGAATGCATCCTTGTTTGTATCCGTACTTTATACGCCCCCTAACGGAGATTTCGAGACACTATTATGCAATCCGATTAGGTGTTCTCTACAGGAATATAGAGCAGTCTTCCCCTTTTCTCCAATTCACTCGTATCCGCTCGCTTTGCAAGAGATCAGGTAAATTGTGCCTAAACTTATGCAATCGCCGTCTTTACTGCTGGGGCATATTATGTACTCTTTTGTGGAACATAGGCGATAATGTAGACGGTTGCGGACTAACTGACGTTTGCGAGTCATCGGTGGTACTTCAGTCAAGGTTACCGATTCCTCTACACCTGTCCTTTCAAACATCGCTTTATAGCTATACTTATTTCATCTGAAATGAAGAGTAGGATGAACGGCATCTTATTCTCACTGCTTTTGTTGCTTGAACATTTGAATTTTTTTCTGAACCTATTCTGATGTGCTACAGTTTCGTAGCCATTGGAGACGGCTATTTTTCGTGTCAAGTTCAATGATTCTTCCTTCTGCTCTCTTCTCGTGCTTACGCCAGCGGCTGTGCAAAACATGTTCTTTATGAGCGATCGTTTGATGTGGAAAGGGTGAGAAGAGGAATTATGAAACATTATGTTTTTATCACATAGCCTCCAATACCATTTTGTATCGTAGCCATTATTGGAAAGATTAACTTGGACGTCGTTAAGGAATGAAAGCCAACTTTTTGAGGCTTTTTTCGGGTTAACTTTATGTACTGCGATTGTGTGTTGAGTAATTCAAAGCATTTGATCATGTCGTCTTATGTTGAAGAAATGGCAAAGCAGTCGTCAATATATCTGCAGTAGAGTGGTAGCCCAAAACTGAGTACGGGAGCTTCAATGCTAGACATAAAAGCAGTGGCAAGGGTTGATGCGAGTCGTTGTCCCATGGCCAATCCTCTAAGTTGTTTGTAATATTTTCCGGACCATATGAACACTAAGCAGTTTAAGCACTTCTTCAAAAGGTTATTTTTTTCTCAAAAGGGTTCCAAAATCTTTCTGGATCCTCACCATACACGAGGTTGTCAGTGGTGTTCATCGGCAGACGTTCCGACATCTCCGTTTAGTTCCTGGGCCGACGGTTTGAGCCGACCTCCACAGTGCTTAGTCGCCTGTGGTATCCTTGTAATAGGCAGATTACGATCCTCTTCAGTGGAGCTTGCTCAAATGAAAGTCTCACCCGGCAATCTCCTTTCAAAAAGAGGGTGATAGATGAACTGATAGCGATAGTGGACTGATAGAACTTCATTTCCATGCCAGCTAATCATCCTATAGTTGGTATGAAGCCGATATATTATACTGTAAAAGTGAAGTAAAATTTTCTACACTCAAACATCTTTTACTGCACAGAGGTTTCATCACACTTTTAATGGCCATTCTAGAGCATAAATCAAAGCGATCTCAATAATAAGCTTGGTTATCAAGGAGGCCGTTTGAGTGCGTTGTTACAGCTAGAAGATTATTGAGTTTCACACTCCGCGTCGGTGTCGACCGTGCAGCGCATTTCACATGTGGCGTGCAGTGCGTGATGAGTGTAAAGCCCAATACTCTTTAGCTGGTAACGACGAACTGAGAAGTCTTTACAAGAACTAGGCATATCCCTCAATTTTTGAGATTTTCGCTATCGAATGTATGTGTAAGCCAGAGAGAAAGGCTGTGTCTTGCGAAAATACTCAGATGTGCAACACAGTTTTATTCTTCTTGTTACAGCTCGCGAAGAGATTTTTGCTTCAAAAACAAACACGCTGTTGAAATCCTCGATATCTGAGCTAACGACTGGCTATTGAACGGCATTGGCTTGATCCCAATGTTGCAATATACATCATCCACATACGGTTCGAAGGCATAAACGCCGCATGTGAAATTCAATCTCAATTTCAGTTTTGCTGCGCAATAAAGAGCTTTCTTGTAAAGCCAAAAACACCATAAAATTTATCGAAATCTGTGCTATCAATAATTGCTAAACTTTTGAGTACAGCTTTGTTTTTAAATTTCCGAGTTCGTGCATGATTAACATGTGTTTTCATACCTAAGAAAGCTCCTCTTAGAATAAGTGCAGACAACTAAAATGTTTGTAAGGAGAGCTACAGTTAAACGACACCAAATCATGGACTTTTTACCTTTTAATGAATTCGGTATTATATTGTTGTAGTGCCAAAACTTATAAAACCACCCAATAAAACAATCTATTGCGAGGCTGGACAATCGCTCTAAATAAGTGCTAAAGATAAGTTGTAAGTGATATGAACGATTTTGTGAGTATGAACTTCTCATAAAGCTTTATTAGATTTCGTAACAATTTTGACTTCAATTATAAAATTTCCGCCATTTTGTTGCTCTGATTTCGATCAAGTAGTGTAGGAAATGCCTCATTTCAGCATCTCCTTGATTGAACATGAGCATATTTTTTGTTGAGGTTTTTGAGTTTAAAACATTGTTAATTTACACGACTCTCTACGCGGAACTACCAAGTCAAAAAAACAAGTTCTGCGGAGGAACGCTCTTCAAGTATTGCACAGCTCTTAACAGTTGGCCTACCGTAACACTAGAAATGGAGTCGTTGACTGCTTAGTCATGCCATAAAATCAAATGCTGCAACAACAAAGATAATTTTTTGCAAGAATTTGGGTCAAAATTCTTGAGGAAAAATTGATGAAATCTTTATACATTGAAAGCGGTGAAATCTTTATCAAATTCCAATAACATTGCGCCTTTATGAATTGGGAAAGAAGTTTCTGTGGCCTGAAAGGAACCAAATATAATGAGCACAACATCAACAGCACACGAACACACTCAGCATCATAGATAGAATAAGAACTCCAGCTATAAGAATGGAACGCCCTATCATTTTTTTCATTTCTTCCCAACGGCAGTGAAGTCTTTTTATCGTAAATGTTAGCATTCTTCATCTTAGTGATATATTTTTTGGATACCAAATACTTGAACGTCCACATCGACTATAGTGCTTATAATCTTGAGTGATTAGTCACAGTTTCTTAGACAATATATATATATATAATAATATGAAAGGCTAAAAGTTGAAGAAACTCACATGTCTTCTTGCTTCACTCATTTCAAACGAGCTTTTCAGTCTCCCCCATCTAAGGTGTTCCGCTACAATTTTCTTTCACTTTCGCTGAGTCTAGCTTACGTCTGCTTTCCATGCAGTGCACATATTCAGGGTATTCGTTTCTAAATCTGTTGGTCGTTCAGCACAAACCTCAGCGAAGGAAAGTCCCTGGAACTTAGTTCAGTGGTTTATAAACACTGAAAGCCTGAGGTGATTAAGAGAGCTTTAGAGAAAAGGTATGCGTGAATTAACTAACTCACCAAGGCATAAGCACTTAGACACGGAAAATTGTTCCAATAACTTGTTCAGCAAGCTTATCGAGAAGTTCTTAATCTCCAGTTGTTTCTATTTTTCCGACGATGAAACGCTCGTCACGCAGCAACTCACCTGGGATGAGACACTTCATGAAGTTCAACACGGTGTACAACATGCACTATTCTTCCTAATACGCCCGCCCTCTTGAAGCTGAGCAAAATGGGAAATAGAGGTCTAAATGAAATTTGAAGCGGAAATGGTTATTCACTATTGTGGTGTTCAAAGTTAAGGGCTTTTTATTATCATCTTAGATATATCAAAAGATAGACATCAGGCAAGAAACATTCTCATCTCAACAGCAACGTAGTCATGTATGGTACGTGGTAGAAATCTGGATTGTTAGTGCAACTACGAAAGAAATCCACCCATTCACTAAATTCACCGTTGATGTAAAATTAGGATGTGAAGACCAAGGAATTTTTGCACGGCTATTTAGAGCAAAAAGACTTTCTTACCAGTCAATTAGCCCTCTACTAAAGATATTCTTTAGCTGTCGTTTGATACATCGCGATTCTAGAAGACATTCCTCTGATATATCAAATATTCAAAAAGTTGCGACGGGTATGTCACCCATGTGCGGCTTCATCAAATGACTATGTGGTAGAGAATTTATATTTAGATATACATCACATAGAAAATATCGACTTTAAAAATTACGGGGAATTATGACAATTGCAGCTATAGTTCGCTGCAACTTGGATGGATGGTGTGAGAGTTCCGTGCTTGCTAAGATAAATCCAAACTGAGAGATTTCGAAAGTGTATATATGCATATGCTATTTATTTATTTATTTCTTTGCTTATTTATTTATAAACACATATAAATCTATATCCGTCCTTCATTCTTTTTTCCGATTCCTCTTCAAGTGCTGTGTTCATTGTGTGGATTACATTATTTTAGAATTCAACTCATTTTCTCGTCTTATTTCTGAACGCCATAGAACACTGTCCGAGCCCGTCTCCTGACAATCCCGAAGACAGCCTGGCGATGGCGTTCAATAGGGGGTCCGTTGTTGACTGCCGGAGAGCTGGAGATTGGCTACACACGTGCCGCGTCGAGCGTAACGACTACTTGATCACGGCCTCAGTGTTCATAAATGGCAGAAATTATTTGACAAAATTGAGAAACACTTGGCTAATTGAAAATACGAATGACACAGCATTGGTTGTAATTTTTGCGACTCACTTACAGGAACACATTAATGACTACATCAGTACTTGGTAGAAACATCAAAGATTAGAAAAAAAGAAGTGGGATGGACGATGGTGACCTGAATGTTAACCATAGCATGAAATGAGCAATGTAAGAAAACCGGAGCATCACAGAAAAAGAATTTTCAACTTCAACGTTTCTTTTCGTCTTCTTTCCATCAAATACAATCACGGAAGAGCGACCACGCTGATCTATTCGTTTATTACTGAAAAAATGAACATTTTCAATGCTGTGAACAAAATGAATATAGCAGCGAAATATGAAAGAGCAAAAAAGCCACGTAAGTGGCGTAAAAATTACACAAATATGAATGAAAATGATAAAGGTCAAAGGATGATACATTGTGGCCGAAATCGTTGCAGAACCCACGAGGTAGGCGTCAGAAGCTACGCCCGCAGCATTCGCTACAGGTAGCCTAAACCATTTTGCAAGTGATTTCAGCCTATCAAAAGCATCTGGCTTCTAACGCTGCACCATCTATTCATCCATTTTTAGTCTAAGTTAGTCTGAGGCCTCTATTTCAGTTTCCCTAAGATTTTGAGCAACATGAAAACATGTTTCTAGTATAGTCTCAGTAGGCAACGAGTGCAATTCCAGGCGAGAGGCAGTATCTTATTGACAATGGTAACGATCTCGAGTTCACTACTGAAATTGGCAAAAGGCGTTAGTTCATTATGAATAGCTCCTTCTCGTTTAATACTGTGCTTCACAGTCAACTTTGAAGTTACTTAGTGTATTGTGCTAAAAGTATCGCTGTTCTGTTATTCCTAATTAATGTTGCGAGTTGTAGTTGAAGCTGGATTCTCAGAAATCAAACGGTTAACCACGATGCGGAAGAATGACGGGGAAAAAGATCTTTAGCAATATTTCAATGCGTGATATCACTCCTTTGTGGCTTGTGGTGTTCGTCACTTTTCAACAGTACTTTATACTTCTGAGAAGTTATTCACAATCAAATGTGGATGTTTAAGCTAAAAAGAAGGAAGCCCAACTAACTGAGAAGCTACATGTCTACACAACCCAGTGCGATAACCGGGATAACATTCCTTACAATTCATTCGAAATGGGAAATTTCTATACGAAATTCTCAACTATGGTGTAAACCAGTAAGCACCTCTCAAGAGCAATAGAAATGGATGGAGAGACGATTAGAAGGATTCAAGTAAAGCAGCAAATGCGCTTTCATGATATAAGGATGAAACCATAAATGCTGACAAGAGAAACTTTAACAAAAATACAATAGTTTGGTGGTAGTAGTAAAATTTACAACCATGATATTCACTGCAGTTTAGTCGAAAGGGTAGGATGTGCAAAGGCGAAGATTAATGAACTTACGAGCGGATTGAGAGAAAGGAAATTATTCTGTGTTGATGAGAGAAAGATTTTCATAAACAAATAATAATATTTTGTGAGTTACAATATTTAATTTGTTAATCGCATGGAGCTCCTAGGCGGAGATCGGTTGTTCCCGCGGCGCCGGTGTTTTCAGATTCGGCAACCTATGACATGTTGCATTATTTCACTACAATAATGAGTGAAAACCTGATATCATCTGCATGTTCTCTCAACAAGATCATTTTTTCGAGGTAAGTACTATCAAAAAGTTCAAGCAAAAAAACCTACTGATTACCGATTAGCATCAGAAATTGAATCGTTTGACCCTGATGTCTGCACAGAACATGTCACATCTAAAAATACACAAAAATGAGCTTACGACTGGAACACAGGAAACGGAACTTCAGTTCACTATAATGTTAGGAAAAAAGCAGTGAAGTCTGAAAAAACGTCTACAATGTCTGCTGAGACGATGTATATCTCGTTTGTCTAGTGGATGTGAGATCAAAACTCAATAGTACGAAGGCAATTAGCAAGCCGATTTCCAAACAAAATTTTTTCCTTATCTTTATGCGATTATTCGTCTTCACCGAAGAATTTTCCTGTAACGAACTACTGATACGGTACGACGCTGTTTCGAATTCTTCATCGTGCTGTCCTTTTGGAAGAGCGTGGTAGACCTATCGGCGACTGAGTCGGTTGGAAGGATCTGTTTCTGAAACACGATAGTAAAACAAAAACAAGAGCGTCATCATAGGTGTGTTTATCTCCAGAAGGTTGTGTGGAAGTTGGTTTTTTAATAATTAATTGCCTAGGACTTTCGCATCAAACTATCAATCACAAATTAACACCATGAACGATTTTCTCCTGGAAAAATAACAAGTTTGTCCTTCTACTAATGAAAAATAGCACAAAGGCAAAAACAGGAAGACTTTCGAGGGTACGAGGAACTGTGCAGATGGTGTGCTTATCAGCTCTCCAACTATGTTTCCGAACTTGATCCAAATTTCCAAAAATTTGTTTTTTCAAGTCAAAAGTTTTGGCAAGTAAAAGTTGGCATTTTCTTCAAAACAAAGATCGGCAAAACTACGAAGATGAGCTTGCACAATTGCTTTCTCGTGTTCTTTTGAGCTTGTGCGAAATCATGCGGAATCCAGTTGCCTTTGCGCCATTCTTCCTCCTGCATCTTTCAAAATCTTTCGGATCTGCTTGTCTGAACATAGTGGACTCATCGGTCCAATCACCGGTTGACAAAATCGGATTTTCTTCAATCGCTTCAATGATTGCTACTCAATCAATTTCACGCGGTCTTCTTGATCTCGGTTGATCGGCCATAATATTAGGTTGGAAAGAAAATTTCCATCGTTTGGAATGGTAATGTCGTTTTTCGCATGAATCGTGTATGATTTTCATATCATTTGAAAGGTCTACTTTTTGCGCATCTATTTATATATAATTTGTCTACATCTGCTGCAAAATGAAACTGTCCAGGGAACAAAACGATTGTTGATGATTTTTGAGCACAACTATGTTTCAAATGCTGCTGATGCTGCTCTCCGAATCAACAAGCTTGGGTAACCGCACTGTTGGAGAATCAACAGTCCGCGAGCGATTTCGTGGGTTCAAGGCCTGAAATGAAGAGTTGACCGACAGACCAAGTTCCGGACGACCAACCGAAGCTAAGACATACCGCTTCACAAAGTACCGCATAAAAAGCTGTAGAATTTTTTTGGTCAACTTAATAGTATTACAGATAACAGAATTCGTAAAAGTACAACCCGTTAACGATGGCCACAGGACACTAGCTATACAGGTATTATTCTCCTCACATTACACTTTGTACTCCGTGAACGCGTTTCACGTGCTTCCGCAACTCGCTTGGAAGTGGATATCTAAATGCAGTGAATACGGGAAGTGAAAGATTTGGAATTACTTCGCATAGTACAAAATATAACCTTTCTCGGCAAATGAACGCTCATGGTTATTCAAGCTTCGTGTTTCCTTCTCTTGTGAGTGCTTAGCGATGGATGACTGGCAAACGTCTTTGCACACAACTCATAGACGCATGGTAAGGACGGCTGCCACAAAAAGTTAGACCATTTTGTACTATTTTTAGTCACCAAATGGAGAACTACGGTCCCTCACCAAAGTTACTTTGATATACAGGTGCTGGTCAACCTCAACGTCATGCAGCCTTTCTGGATGTATATGCCGTATGTGCCGTTTTCGCAACTCCATTAATGCGTATACGTGAAAGCAGAAGGGACAGGACTTGTCTATGACGTTTGAGATGATTCAGGTCCTGAAAAAGAGATTTGGAAAACGCTATAAAGCTAGACAGATCATGATTAATCATTAAAAACACTAACTTTTGAATGGACGGATAGGTGTGCTAGAAGTGCTAGCCGTGTTCGGCCATGATGAAGCAAGGTAAGTGCTGTTCACTGGCGAACTCGTCCCTGCTTCGAGCTCTGACTCCTCCTCTCTCTCTGACTGAGATCTCCGCCGCTGTTCGAATATCTTTTCTCTGTTCTCACAGTAATAACGATGGCGCTAAAACGAAAAAAAAACAGCTAGAATACTTCCACATTGAGTAGTCTTAAATGATAAACATACATCAAGCTTCTCCTTTTGTCCAAAATTTTGACCACATTCGCACCCAAACGTTCTAGAAATCTTCGTACCGTCTAAGGCACGATCGTGAACTTTGCTAATATGAGTCTCAAAGGTAAGTTCCTTTCTGAAAGAAATAAATCAAACATTATTATGAAGACCCAAACGACTGCCTTAGTCTACAGATAACTTGGCAAAAAATGAAATATTTATTCGATTCTAATACTATTCTGGTTCTGATGCCTGTCGCGGCGTGTTTAAAGCCGAACTCTACCTTCACCCAACTCTCTCCAGCAGTCAACAATATCGCTCTTCACACCCTAATTACCCACTAAATTGCAAGGAGACTCGTTCAATCAGTATTCTACTACCTTTAAAAGGAAGACCAAAAAACGAATGAAAATGCTAGAAGTACTGGAATTCACACAGAAGAAAAACTGTGAAGACGGATTAATAAAGTGTCGTAATATACTTTATAGACGGAACGAAATATTTCGGCTATTCTACTTTGAATAGATATATCCTTGTTCAGAAGAAACGGCATTAGTCGGCATAGCTCCAAATGTTTTAACGCAAATATTTACGCCTTTGCACAGAGAATTCAAAACGTCTTCATTGTGTTTTTTTTTTGCCTTTAGAACGAAATATGATACATATGTCTACATTGCTCCGAACACACGAGTTTGCTTCGTAACATTATATATGTAAATTATATATATATATATATATATATATATATATATATATATGTCTATCGGCGCACTTTGTTGCGTATCTTGAATCACACCGGCGCAGCAGTCAGTCTCAGAGCCCCTCTAAAAGCGAGCAATATTTGTTCATATATTGGGTAACTTTCTTCTGAGCTTAGGCTTTGAGTTTCGTTTGATTATCGACATAAACCTCCTAAGAGGCCTCAACATAAGCCTAGGAGTGCGAAACGTCATATTCTTCCGCGTCTTCCAGCAGTCTTTGAAGATCGTTTCAAGAGGCAAACTTGGCTTCAGGATTTGAAAATTTATGCTCTCAGATATTTGCGATAAATCTATTGAAAGTCCATTTGAAGAGTTTAAACAAGTAAAAAAATAGAGTCGAGTGCGAAACGTAGTCTTATATTCGTTGCTATAGCGCACTACGAAGGTCATTCCAAAATTATTTTTATTCCAAGAGATTTAAGCTACCGCATGACTACGAGAAACCTGAAAAAGAGAAAAGGGTCTTGCCACCAAGGGGTTGAAAATGGACTAAAATGAAGGAATTGTACCTATATATAGGAGTTAAACCTGCGTTCCACCCTTACCAGCGCATGTTATCACTGCACCATCGAGGTTCCAGCTGTGCTACCTTTCTTTCATCTATAGGAATTATCGAGCCTGTCTCTGAGCTCACAGCTGTTTTCTAATATATAATCCAAATGAATTTCATAATTTTTCTTTGCTGTGAAGGAAAAGCTGTCAGCTCAGTTAAGTTAATGCCGATATGCTCTTACCCCAGCAAACACATTAAGTTTTAGTCACTGACAGCAATAATAGCTCATGTCGAAGAAGGGATGGTAGCAAATCGGCGGCCTTGGAGTGTAGTGGCATCACACGCCGTAATAAGGGTGAAATGCGGGTTCAACTCTCAACTGAGCTCGAAATTTCGCGCATCAATCAATAATCTCAGATGTAAACCCGAAACATTACACTACCACTAGAAAGCAGTAGAAATTTTGTGAACCACATAAACCACTCTAATGCTTGGTTTTTGAAGGTAGAGGTGATGGGGCATGTACTCTGGAGAGTGAAACGACAACCAATTTCATAAGCTATTTGCTTCCGAAACTCGGAAGATTTGAGCCTTACCGGATTTTCGTCAATGTCAATTTTCGCATTTTTCTCCGACGCAGTCTCCATTTCCGAACGGCGCTGACTTTCTTTCTTGCAGTGGTAACGTCACTGAAACATTTTTCTCACAACTATAGCGCTATAAATAGCAGAGATGTGACAAATTCTATCGAGCACCCTCAAGTGAGAGAAAGGGCTACATATGTTAGATGGCAACAAATTTTTATGCCTATCTCATTCGCTGGACAGCAATTTTTCGTAAGAATGTTAGCAATCATTTGAAAGCTTAAATCTCTGCCTACAGTGCATGAGTCGATTTTTTAAAAAGCCCTTTTGTAATTCTATAATATTCAGATTAAGATTATGTTTCACATTTGCTTTTCGTCCTCATTTTTTCACGCGTATAACTCGCTACGAACACGAAAAACATGTCAGCGTGTAGAGAATTTACCGTAGTATCAAAAGTTACGACTTTATCTGAAATTTCTGCCCATGTGGTGGAAAGAATCCACATTTGAATAACAATACTCCAGACGCGATCGATCGGCTCATCCTCGAACCCTCCTCCCTCGTTTCGTGATTTGATCGGTAAACAAAGTCGCCGAAAGGGTACATAGCCGAGTAAATTGTAAAGGGAAGCCACAGCACGACTCGTTAGTAAGGCAATCGCCTGATCCACCGCGTACCTCGATAATGATTTAGCGCATCATGCTTTATACGGCGGAAACGACTGCTACTTTACTGAAAAATTTTCTCACTGCATCGACAGAAACTTTGGATAAAACCGCATTGTTCTGATAGTACGGAAAATTCTCTACATGTTGATGTAGTTTTCGCGCTTTCACCTATTTACACTCGTGGCAAAAATGAAGGCGAAAAGCGATAGAAAAACAAATATCATTCGGGATGTTACAGCATCACAGAAGGGTGTTTCAAAAACCGGCGACGTGAAGTTGTAACCAGAGATTTAAGCTTTCGCATGATTACTGACAATCTTATGAAAAATTCCTGTCCAGCAAATGAGATTGGCATAAATAAAGATTCGTAGCCGTCTAACATACAAGTATCGAGAAAGGTAATAAATCGAAAAGTCGAATTCTCGCTTAATTTCACCTGTAGGTTCTTACAGCTCTTTCACGCCATACGGACGTCCACTAAAAAGTACTGGCACACATCAAACGGGACGATATTTGTCAAAAAAAAACTCTTATAAGACTCACACTCTAGGAATGTTATCTGTCTGAAGAAAATGACAGTGACGCCATATACTAGCTGTTCGAAAAGATATAATGAGATTTGCGACATCTGAATGGCTCCCACACCGGCTTCTGCTGATGTGAATTCAAGGTTCACGACTGGATCAAAAAAAAATGTCTCGTAAATTGAGATCGACATCATTTGATGCTGATCTCATAGGTGGCAAAATATTGCTAAAACAATGATTAGAGACTTCTGACATAACATCAATATCAGTTAGACCTAAGCCTAAGCCTAAGTCCAAGCGCGAAACCTATGCGTAAACCTAAATGCCGTAGATTGCTAGAAAAGAACCGTTTCTCATCACAACGAGAGCGAGTTACGCTCAGGGTTATAGAGCTTAGTGATCGACTTACAACAAAAAAATGTAACTTCCCCAAAAATCCAATGTAACAATCAATAGGTTGGTCACAAATACAAGGTGTTTCAGAGATGTAAGCACGAAAAGAAATTTAGTAACTATCAACGGTTAATTTCTACTTCCACCTTCACCGTCAAAGAATGCGCTGCACCGAAAAACCTCTGAAAACTAGCTCAAATCCAGATAGCACGCCAGAGATATCGCAAGTAATTTAAAGGAAAAATTATTATCGCTTTTGGTACGGCGTTCAATTGTCGCCTACCAGACGGCGTGGATCGACTATCCGACAAGCATAATCTAATGACAATGTTGAAGCTTTATGATGATATTGAGATTTCTATAGTCGTTAAAGGGCATTTTGCGATCAACGAAGAATAGAATATCATTGGACAAACTTCATTAAGGCTATCAATCATAGGAACGACGCAAATACTCCTTGATGAACAACACAAAAGTGATTTGTTCCTCATAAAGATATTGCACACTGCTTAGAAGAATGTGTACCATGATGCTATTGGGAATATCAAATTCTTTTTATTAGGTATTCTCATGAGTTTTGTCACTGCAGTAATATACACGCATTTTTTTGAAGTAATTAGAAATGTATAGAAACACTTTCAGGATATGCGCCATCGCCCTGAACACATTGTTGCCATCTCTAAGGCGATGAAAACCGCGCTCATAGAATCATCATCCTTGAATTTGAGGAAAGTTGTTAATTCTCAACGCAAATGATTAATCAACAGTCAGACGGGAACAAGTCAGAGAACTCTATCGTTCATAATTCACAAGCTGCCAGTTCAGTTCAATCAACTTCTCTTATGTGAATTTTGTGACATGCGGCTTTTCGTTCTCTTCAACAAGGACGAGATTGCGGCGACGTCGACGTGGACAGGGACTGACTGCAGGTGCTTACAATAGTGATTGGCGTTGATTAGTCTCCTCGGCTGGCAGCAAGTCCCAGTCGATCGGCTGGTTCACTTTTGAAAGAAGATGAGCATAGCCTTTGGAGCGAATCGATTTGAACCTGGAGCTGTAGTTCTTCGTTGATCTCGTGATAACCATTGATTCGGACGAGTCGAAAGTCGATGTTAGGAGTAAACCATATCTTGCAAATGAGAAGAAGGATCCTAAGTCTTGACTCACGCCAACAATCAAAGAGCAGAGACACCGTTTTATAAAGTTATCGAAAATAAGATGGGTTCGCGCACGTATTGCGCTTCATCAATAACCGATGGGCGATGGCCGTTACCGACTATGTTCCTTGAGATGTTAACTCCACAGGGAGGCCACCTACTCGATGGAGTCGTTTCTTCATAAAAGCTCAGAAGAAATATATGATGCTCAACAAATCTCTGGAGCGAAAAGAATCCACTGGGTTACTCTTGCACGCGATAGGAAAATTAGAAATTTTGCTGATGCCCGCTCGAGTTACTCAACGATTAGTGGAATAGTAGGTAATGCAGGTAAATTATATATCCAGAGATACTGAATGGCATACAATACTTTCCTGTGGGCCGGACGCGTGATGCGCTTCAACGACAACCGATGGACGAGAGCCCTTACCGACTGGATTCCTCGGGACGTCAAGCGCTCTAAAGGAAGACCACTGACCCGTTGATCCGATTTCTTCAAGAAAGCGAAAGAAGAAAGATATGATGCTCAGCGAATCCCTAGGAACGGGAAGGATCCACTGCGCCCCTCCTGCACGCGATAGGTAAATTGGAAGTGTTGCTGGTGCCAACTTGAGTCACTCGACGATCATTGGAACAGCAGGTAATACAAGTAAAATTTATATCCAGAGACACTGAATGGCATGTAAAACTTTCGACTCCAGTCAGAAGTTGCCCATATGTGGACGTGTAACACACATGCAATTACGTGTCGTACGACATGACTATGAAGATGACATGAATGAAGATCAGTTATTGCATCGAACATTCCCCCAATTTTCATGGAGCTAAGGGAAAATACTGTCACCAAATCTGTATAAACTTGCCACTAGAAAGTCAAAATAAATAGCACTTTACAGCTACCAAAATCTCTATTAATGGAATCTTTTAATACATGGATGTCGATCTGGACTGGTAGTGCAAGTCCCAACATATTGTATATTCGTTTTTCAGTTGTTAAAACGAGCCGACCAGTCGAGTTAGACCATGGTAACATACGATGTTCATGGCACCTGAAAAGACCTATTTCTTCGAAAATGCGATAGCAGAGGTGTCGGCTGCATTGGCGTCCTTGTCAAATTGAATTTGACCGTGAACATCGACTCGTTTGAACAACTAACAACCCGTATCGGACGATTACGGTTGAAACGATGTGGTTTTATGCCTCCTTTGACCATCTTCGCTGCTTAGACACCAAGATCAAGCTATGATGGGACGAAGTCAAAGCGTTCTATAGGGACCACGGAAAATTCTTCAAAGAAAATCATACATTCTTCAAAGTCATTGTCGGAGATTTTAGCGCGGAAATTGGAGCTAGAAGGACGTTCGAAGAACGTCACATTGGAACCCACGGACAAGAATGGAATGAACAGGGTTAGAGGCTATCTGAGCTTATCACGACGACAAAGACTATCCATGGTAACTCACAATTTCAAAAACCTCTCCCACCGATGGACGTGGAAGTCTTTCAATGGAGAGTACCATTACGAAAGAGACCACATCTTAGTAAATCGATGGTTTTTACCTGACCGATGTCGCTGTTGTTCCTAAGTTCTACACGGTTTCACACCATCGCCTCCTTCGCGCAACGTTCCGTTTTACGAGGAGAGGAGAGAAAGCCGCAAAGTTCAAACAGCGAAGTCCCAGAGCTACCACAAACTGTGATGTATTTAGATCATTAGTCAGCTCTTGGGAACATACCGTTCTTGACAACATCGACGAAGAATACGACCGGCTCGTAGAATATCTTCACGTTAGTGCTATAAAAACCGAGAGTCCTCAAGCCACGAAGAGACGCTCGTCTCCGCAGGCACTCAAGCTGATACGTCAACGTGGAATCGCGCGAGCTGCAGGGAACCGAAACCTTACGTCCGAACTTGCGAAACGCTGCAGAGAAGCGATGAAAGAAGACCTCAAAGAGAGACGAGCAGCAGTTATGGCAGAAGCTGTAAAAGCTGGGAAAGTATTCGCAAAGCCCAGCGAGGCATCGCCGATTATAAGACTAAGATGAATGAACTCCGATGTCGTGACGGGACACTTACAGCTTCCAGAAGGGCAATGGAGAAAATCATCCACCAGTACTACTCGGATCTCTTCGCTAGCCATGTCCTCTTACCGTTATACAAATTGGAAGAGGATGAATATGTCGTTCCACCGGTCCTCCCTTCCGAAGTCCGACATGCTATATCGTCGGCGAAGAACAGAAGAACAGCCGGTTCAGACAGGATCAGACCAGAACATTTGAAGATTCTGCGCCAATTCTCAATAACACCCTGGCTCGGCTCTTCAATTGCTGTTTGTCAGAATGCAAGGTCCCCATTCATTGGAAAACCAGGAAAACTCCATTGTTGCTCAAAAAGGGAGACCTTTACGACATAGGCAGCTATGGCCCAATCTGCTTGCTGTCCATAGTATATGAGCTCTTCACTCGAGTCATCCTAAACAGAATTGACGGAACACTGGACGAAGGACAGCCATACGAAAAAGCAGGGTTTCGAAAAAGATTTAGTACCATAGACACCATTCACACGATTACAAGACTCATTGAAGTTTCACGAGAGTACAAACAACCACTCTGTCTCACTTTCATCGATGTAAAGAAAGCCTTTGATTCAGTGGAAACAGAAGCGTACAGAGGCTCTGGATAACCAGGGCGTCCCTACTCGGTACATAATGATCCTTCGTTAGCTTCATAAAGATTTCACCACCAAAATATCTCCACTCTACAACAACATCACATTGACGTAAGAAGAGGGGTTCGACAAGGCGATACAGTTTCGCCAAAACTATCCACTGCCACCCTCCAAAACGTCATGCGAACATTAGAATGAGACGTTATGGGAGTGAGAATTGACGGTCGACAGTTAAACCATCTTCCCTTTGTTGATGATATCGTCCTCATAACACCAAACATCAGCCAAGCGGAATGAATGTTGACCGATTTCGACAACGCTATGGAAAGATTGGTCTTCAACTAAATCTAACCAAAAACCATGTTCATGAAGAACGGATAAGTTTTGAATGCCCCATTCACGCTCAACGGACGAATCCCGAGTACTCCAGTTACATCTATATAGGTCGTGAAATGAACATGATGTACGACGTAGCTCCAGAGTTGAGCAGGAAGAAAGAGTGGTTTGCGGAACGTTTACGACCATCGAATTTGTAGTGAAAACAGCAAAAAACATCAGACTCAGTGCCCACCTTTCCGACTTGACGGTTATCCCTGCACTAACGTATACAGCAGAAACCTGGTCGCTAAGTAAGCAGGATGAAAGATTCTTTGGCGTTATTAAACGCACAGTCGAAAGGTCGATGCTAGGAGTCTCCCGTATCTCGCAAATGACAGAAAGGATCCGAAGTTCCGACCTACGTGAACGATCGAAAGTCAGAGACGCCGTTGTACACGCCAGGATATCGAAAATAAGGTGGGCCGGACACGTTATGCGCTTCAACGACAACCGATGGACGAGAGCCGTTACGTACTGGATTCCTCGGGACATTAAGCGCTCAACAGGAATACTACCGACGCGCGGACCCGATTTCTTCACGAAAGGTATAGAGAAAAGATATGATGCTCAACAAATTCTTAGGACGAGGAGGACTCACTGGACTACTCTTGCACGCGATAGGGAAAAATGGAATTGTTGCTGGTACCAGCTCGAGTCACTCGACGACCAACCGGACGACAGGTGATACGAACGCACGCGAGGCCCATTCCGTGATTTTAAACTTGCATCCATCTGCTGATGCAGATGGTTAACGTTAGCTACAACTACATCCGCCCATCGCTTGGGCGATCGTTGAAAAAAACAATTGTATTCCCTCAGAGTACATAGAATACTACGTTTTACCAGCGAAAAAAAGGTAACGCCTACTATTGGTATACCTTGGTTCTACTTCACTGTTGAGTCACTCGCGAGAGCAGTTATCTTTAAATACAGTGTAATCCTAAAGTTCTTACACAAAAGAATTTGTAAGACTCCATAGAATCTAAAAAACGACTATTTGTTTAAGCAAAAAATAGATGGCTGTTAAACAACTGATAGTCAAGAGTTCTAGTATTTTTACTGATGATGTTTCACAAATACCTAAGAGAACTGAGTGGTAAGCAAAAACGTGGTCTCAGGCGGGAATTGAACCCGCGTTTCACTCTGTCCAGCGACGCGTGCTCTGCCACTACACCACCGAAGCACATTTCCCGGCCACCCTGGCTGATATCTAACCTAGACATGTTGAAGAATGAATTGGCTGATATCTAACGTAGAGATGTTGGAGAATGAGTGATCGAGCATGTGTGCCACGGTGGTGCAGTGGCAGAGCACGCGTCTTCGGAAAGCATGAAACGCGGGTTCGATTCCCGCCTGAGGCTACGTTTCTGCTCACCACTCAGTTCTCTTAGGTATTCATGAAACATCACAACACTGCGAAAAAGCAGTAAAGATACTAAAATTCTTGAGTATTATATCTAAAAGTGGCTATCAGCTCAACTGTTTTTATAGAGCGAAATCATATCCCGACCAAACCTGTTAAAGGTTGGTGGCTGATATCTAAAATAGAGATGTTGAAGAATGAGTGGTCGCGCAAATGTGCCCCGGTGGTGTAGTGGTGGAACACGCCTCCCCGGATAGGATGAAACGCGGGTTCGATTCGGGCCTGAGGCTATCTTTTTGCTCTCCTTCTTTTCTCTTTTTGCCCACTCAATTCTCTCAGATAATTTAATAGTCTCAGAAATATTTCGTCACTTCAAAAATCCTTTACAAGCAGTGTAATAAACGTAAAGCAAAAAAATTCAGGAGTAAATAGGAAAACTTACTTAGAGTTTCAATTTTGAAAAATAATATCAAAACATCCCATGTGAATATGATAAGTAAAACAGCATCTATTTTTTCGTTTCTAGGATGTATGATGAAAGGCCTTAAGCGAATCAAACTTATTATCAACTCAATATTTCTCGAGAAATTGAAGGAGTGTAAAACATAGCTAAATAAGAGGAAACTTCCCAGAACAGTTCGAAAAATGTTTGATTCCAGAATAATGCATATTAGTCATGAAAGCATAGATTATTTCTTAACTTTTCTATCATGCCAAAGATTGCTTGGAATTATAATTCTGCCATGTTATACCAAAAAATCGGCTGTGAAGTAGAACCAATATATACCAACAGCAAAACGTCACATTTTGCGTTAGTAAGACCCAGCATCCCATAGACTCTGAGAAAATGCAAATCTTTCTTGGAAGATCACCTAAACGATAGGCGAGGGTGCTTGTAGCTAACCTCAACCAACTACATCAGCAGATGGCAACGAGTTTAGAATCAGGAGATGGGTCCCGCGTACGTTACCATGGTTGAAATAAACCATTACCATGAACGAAAAGTGAGCAAGAAAAAACGAAAGGAAACTATGCTAAGGTCAGCACTACCAGTCTGCACTGAATATCCAAGTATCCAACTAAGCAAACGTAATATGAAGGTCAGATTACAAACCAATCAATGTGCCAGAGCTGGAGCACCTCAGGCTTATGAATGATTATAAAAGCATGAACTATGAAAAAGAAACAAATGTTACATAACAGAAAATATAAATTACTGTCCGCAGCGATGCAGTTTTCACTCTGGAATATAGGTGATTTTTGGCATATGGGAGTTCCTCAATCAAAAAAAAACCTTTACAAAAATCTTCTTTGCCGTATCAAAACAAATTAAGTAATATCACCCCCTAAAACCCATTATTCACCAATTATGTTCATATATCACCATTATAGCGTGCCCAGATATACCATTCACTCCGTGTGAGAAGTGGAGAACGACGGCGCATATGCATGCCACTTGGCACCCAAGGGGTTGAGTAAGTTCAATGGTAGATGAAACACGGTTTGAGACAGCAGATACAATTCAAGAATATGAAATAAAGTATGCAGCAGTAACGTGATGTCAAAAATAACGACTCTAAAAAGTTTTTACACTGGAAACATTCTTTCGCATTCATGTTTATATGGCTAGTTCAATAAACTTCTCATGCAAAATGGGTCGCTCTATATTACCCCTTCTTCTCCATCTGCCCTCTGCGTGAGGCACCTCGAGTCAGCCTAACCTACGCAAAAATATAGCTGAACTTTTTTATGAAAAAAAATAACTGTTCAAAAAAGCGACATTCCTTGAACCTCGACATGTTAATAATATAATGCGGAGAAAAAGAAAAAGGAATAAAATAATTTAGGAACCAATCTTTCCTTCAAGTTTTGTGAGATTCATATCGCTTATTCTATCGACTGTCGCTCTTGACAATCGACGGATCTTCTTGAGATTTAGTGCCTGCGTTTCGGTGCGGTGGCTTTCCTCAGAACCTGGGCGTATTATACTAACTTTAATCATGTAATTGTCATTATAATAATTATAATGATAATCAACTATTAATATGATTATATTTCTATGATTAGAGTCACAACAATACGTTCAGGTTTGAGGAAGGCGACAAGGCGACCGCGCCGAAACGGCAGCCACCAATATTCAAAAAGATCCATCGAATGTCAAGATTAATATTCGAATGAATAAGTGATAAAACCTCGCAAAAGCTCTATATGGAAAAATTACTTTTGTAGAAAATTTCAAGTAAATTTGAAACCTATGTGGCTTCCGTGGGAGGGCGCTCCCTGTGGCGTTCGTGGAAACGACGGTCCCCGTTGACGCGATCGTTGTCTAAAACGTTATCGTAATTCAATTCAGAGAGCTGCAAATAAATAAAGAAGTCTCATATGTAACTCACGTCCTCTATCTTATTAAGTGGTCTTCATGCTTGTTGTCGCTGCCGAGCTATTGGGTCCTCTCATAGAACTGCGGTTGCCTTCCAATGAGACCATCCCTTCAATGGCGTTTTCTGATGGGTTAGATTGTTAGGCGACGAGGTAAAAGTAGTTTTAGACTACTCAGCTAAGGAAAAACCGAACAGACCTCATTGAAGGGGTGAAGCAGGCTAAAACGGGAGACGCGGCGGCGGCGTAGCAATACTGCCGTCGAGGAGGTCAAGGTAGCTGTCTGCCGACTCTTCGGCGGGGCCAGAGGTTAAAGTATCCTGGGCCTGTAACACAGCGGGGCCACGCGATCGGCCGGAGCTTGGCGTGGGAACCTTTACGAGGATTGGTTGATCACCTTCTTCAATTTGAAAATTTCGCATTTCAGCGTCTGTCGTCTAATGCACTGTGCTGTGTGCAATTACGGCCGCTGCGACCACGGCAACCACGGCGATCCACGGCCTCGCGCCTTGCGAAATATGGCTGGAGGGGCGGGGCCTTGAGACCTGGTTGGGTTAAATGCCAGATGTATGTCACGACTATCAGTTCGGCCAAAGCATTTCCAGAATGCTTCAGTTTATTGACCGCGAGTATGTAGCATGGTCAGGGCCTCTGACGTAGTGCCCAAATCGACTTCAACTGCGATCAATCATTCAATCGTCTTAACTGTTCTCATATTTATTTTGATTCAAATTCACACAAATCGCCGTCTGATCTACAACTTTTCGCATCTCGCTTGTGATAGCAGAAAATAGGTGCTGTATGGGTATTCCAAACTTCATATTCATTCCAAATGCAGCTCCTTTCAATGTTCCAAATCCTTCAGGGTCATATTATCGAGTTAATTTCTCATATGAACCACCTGAATGACTGTAGTCTCATTTCAGGCATCTCCATTACCATACAGAAGTGGAAACGATAAAGGTATCAAATCCCTGGGCTGGATTTTATGATGGTTTCTTATGGACCCAGTGGGATGTAATATGTTTGCTTTGTTTTTAGTTGGGAACGAAAATATCAGTGCTTGTTTACATTACATAATGAATTAAAAGAATCTAAAAGCAAAGGTTGAACTGAAATCTTTTTTGTGATTCTATTGGGTCTTTACCTTACTTATGCTTAGTTTTTTTTCAAAAGTTAGGTCCTTCATGAGTTTCTTTTGCTTAGGTATAGTTTTTTCACCGTTAGTTTCGAGTATTTTCTTGAGACGACGCTCAAATTTCAATAAATCCCTCGTAATTCTTGTCTGAGACAACCTGTCATACGGTCTGTTAGTAGGCTTTTGTACAGCGCGATACGTTTGCTTCAACCTTACAGTCTCGCCAGTCGGGCAGAACCCTCTGTCTTTTAGCCAATACACTGTGGGTGCTCCACTCCACATGTAGGCGACGACGAACGATTTACACTGCATTGCCGTCAAGTGAGGTTCACTATATTGGCAGTTTTGTACACTCGGTTGCTCTTGGCGGGTCTTTTGAAATTAATTATGCTGTTCGTTTCGAGTGTACAAAACTGCCGATCTAGTGAACTTCACTTGGCTGCAGTGTGGTGTGAATCGTTCGTAGTAGCCTACTCTTAGTGTGCGGACTGGGGCATCCACATAGGGTTAACTAAAAGACAAAGGGTTCTGACCGACTGACGTGACTGTTAAGGTCGAAACACGTGTATCGGGCTGTAGAAAAGCCCATTAATAGGCCACATGACAGGATGGCTCAGATAATAATCATGAGGTATAGATTTTCTATTACTACCTCATTTTTCTTACTCTTTTAGTGTTTACTAGTCAAAAGTGTAACTGTAGTGGTTAGTGGAAAAATACTTGACCTATCCAATAACTTTCGAAAGCTTCGTGACATAGTAAATCATTGTGTTTGTACTTCCTAGTAAGTTTGATACCAATCTGTTCCCTTCGAGTGATGGGGAACAAAGTACAGATCTGTGCAGTATTTTAAGGGCATAAAAACCGAGTATCACTGAAGAGTATTTTACGAAAGTTTTATCTTTACTACAAACAACTTCCATGGATCCTAACATTGACAAATAGTTGAAAGTATCGACGAGCTCACATCGCATACAGTGAGAAGTGTCATTTTTACACACTTTTCATTGTTTTCTGATTTCCTATACCTTTTTCCATTTTCCGCTTAATTAAAAGAATTTCAAAATCAAAATTTATGCGGTATGAGGCTTTATAAGAACTTCCTCAGTACTGGTCAAGAGGTGCTTTTTCTTCACGCGGAAGGATTTTACATGCAAAAATACATGTGAAGGCTTATGGAGAAAAATGGGTGCGTCAAAAAAGGGGAAGCCGAGAAATTCTGTGGAACGGAGAAAAAACCGTCATAGATGGAGGAAATATCTGCTTGCGAATAGAGCTAAACGAAACTATTACAACTGCCGTTGGCAAAAGATTAAGTAGCTCTATTTTGGCGTGTCTGAAGATCAGATCCTGGGATCTGTTTCACAAAAGTTCTATAGTAGACCGACCTATCAAAAAGTGGGCGCTAAAACTGCATCATTTGTTCTTTACACTCACAGACAGGTATTATAAGAAGGTGAGAACATCACGGAGTTGATCCTCATTGTTGCGGATTATTGCGCTTCATAGCGGTAACATAATTGAACAATCAGACCTGCTAACTGAGTAGTTCGACATAGCATCACACTTCGAGGCATGTTATTTCTACTAGAGGTGGTGATATATACAGCGAATGTTGCGAGAACGATAGTAAGTCCACAGCGCACCAATGGTGTAGCGGTATCATTGTACCCTCCCAAGGTACAGACCCGGGTTCGACTCCCGCTTGGTGCACCGTTCTTGTTGCCGTTTATATGATTAGTACTATCGTTTCCAGAACTGTTTGGGTGCATAAGTTGTCATTGTACCTTTTTTTCGATCTATGAAAGCGTAATCTGCAAGCAGACACCCCTTTACCTTTGGCATCAGTATTCGATCATATACTTGTTGTTTATTGAGTCAGGAACATAAGTTTGTTAACAAAAGATTTATTGGTTGACGTTTTGACGTTTTCACCCTTATTTATCGTTATCAGCTTTGTGCCATTGGTTTCATCAACAAAGGATACCACAAAACAAGGGTCAAGGAAATGATGAAAATCTTCTCCGCTGGAGTGCTGTAAATGTTCGCTATTCAATCATTTTCGACCTGATCACTCTAGCGTATAAAAATGATGCCAACTATGCCTCCCACATCAATACATTCTATGCAGTAAGAGTAATATCTGGTCAATGACCTGAGTGGTGTAATGAAGTCACACTTCCACAAAAGTGGAACTCGAGTTCAACTCCTGAGCGAGTTCCAAAGTTTTGCATATCTCTTAATATTTTTCATATACCTAATATTTTCAAATGAAAGATTCTTGATGAGCAACACTCACATGCAGAACTTTTATTTGACATTTTGAACAAGAAAGTGACTCAATCTTACATCCTTATTTTTCAAGTTCAGAGTACATTAGTCTTTTTGTGAAGTTGAGTCTCAAACCATGAGATAAGTGATGGTGCCAATTCACCTAAAGTATTATGTAAAAACTGATATTTCTATGACAATAAATAATTCAGAAAATTGAAATCAAAGTTCTCTTTATGTCTCATTCTATGTTTAGCTCATCCTCTGTATTGAAAACGAGAAATGTTACCGAAAATTTCCACTTTAAATTTCCAGTCCTGTTGTTTGAGTAAGATTGTTTGAAATAATTTCATATTAGAAATTGTGTAGACAGAAAGCAGGAATTTCCTGAAAAATTACGTAGCGTTGAGTATGAGCAAAAATTTACAAGATGTCTTCAAAATATGACTCAGATAGAGGAATTCGGAATTAGAGCTCTCATTGAATGTTCTGTATGCAAAAGATTGAGCAACGAATACCACTGAGATAGATTTTACGGTATTTACTGCATAGGACAGTAGCAGATTCAATAATATCTGGGGTTGTCTGAAATCCATTTCTCAATGAGTTCTGCAATTTTTCCAGGAATGAATGTCTATTGTTTCATTCTGTATGTTCTTAACAAATGGGGTCCGTGTATACCTGAAATTCTTCACTTAGACAATTTTTGCCACTTCACTGTTACGTCTTCCCAGTGTTTTTCTTCACTGTGCTGATCCCAGTGCTTCTAGCATACAACTCGTTTCCTTTTCTTTGTGTTGCAAATCGTAGAACACAGGTCAGGTGCGTCTTCTTGCAATCTCGAGGATAGCCTGGGTGTGGCGTTTTACAGGGTGTTCGTTGTTGACTTCCCAAGATTTCTAAGGAGTGGGGTTTGGTCCCACGAACGTCGCAACGAGCAACATGACCAATCGGCGACTGCGCCCCTGTCAAATTTTTCCGTTGAGAAAAGTGATTTTTAGAAATTGAGCTATTATCTCAAAACATGTATAACTTTCATAAGCTAGTCTCTAACTCCAAGACTGTTTAGAACCAAAATTTATGAAAAAACTAATCAAGTTGAAATATTGGAAATCTCAACATAAGTAAGGCAACCACAAGCAAGAGTGACGCAAATGGAGAACATCTTTATATTCTACCAACGGAACCCCTCTTGTCAAATAGCTCGCGTGCCCAAAATACAGATTTGGTGAGAAAAAGCGAAGATAGGTACTCCTTGTCTACGAAAAATGAGGCTTTGATTGTGAGAGATAAAAGTATTGGTATTTTCTAAGTTTCTAGCCCGAGATCAAAGTGTGTCAAGAGATGGAAAGTTCTAGCTATGAAAGCCATTCAAACTGAGGTATATTAAAGTCAATCAAAAAGCGGCCATGGTTTTTTTGCATCATCTGCATTGGAATCAGTGCCTGTTTTCGACTATCTCATAGTAACCAGTGAACAATAGTTAAATTAGCTCGACTGAACAGCCATTTTAGAATTGCTAAGCATTTTTTTTTGGGACGGAGGGAATTAGTGCCTCCAGATACTGCAGTTTGAAATTTTCAAAAAAAAAGCACAAGAAAATTTTTATCAGAAGGATTAGTCCTATAACTGTTGAGCTTTTTTTATAAGTCAAAATTTAATGGGATATCAGCTTTTCTTCTAATAGCTTTTCGTTTATACTGAGTTTAAGGCCTTTGATAGAACTTTATTTGGAGATAGAATTGCACCCACTTTTTCTGATCCCGTCCTTTATGTACGAATAAAGAAATACTCTTCGATAGTGGTGAATTTTTGTAACAAGAAATCCACTACAGATCATCTATCAGCCCTAATACTGATCAAGTAGTTCCCTGGGTTTTTTTTTATGGATGGATACATGGATGTCAATAGCATAATTCATTGAATACAGTGTGATAAAATTCAATAGCTGACGCTTCAGCTGTATCGTTTTCTTCAGAACATTTATGTTTTTCATGGTCCTCCACTTGCCATTGAAGATCAACCTCATCAGACCGATTAACTTTTAGCAATATTATGTCTTTTCATAGAGAAAAGACGAAATAAATTTTTGAGAGCCATAAAAGAAATAGTGCAGGCTCTGGCTTTTGAGAATGGAAATTGACAATAATGTTGCGAAAATAGTAGTTTCCCAATTAATTTATTTGAGTTGAATATCGCCTCTCTGCGTCTGCAACTTTAGAATGATGACGACATCTTGTCAAATCGGTTGAAATCGACACGTGAAGATATAAGGAATAAAGTCTTTTCGATTATATGGGCACTTTTTCGACTAACTTCTTGGTGGACTTCTATGAACACCTCCACAATTGACTAGACAAGAGACGAACTTCTCGGTAGTACTGAAACGCTGCCAACTTACTGATCAATGTTTCATGGAACAAAATCCTTATGAACGTAGAACGACGCTGCCAACTTACTGATCAATGTTTCATGGAACAAAAGTCCTTATGAACGTAGAACGACTTTTCGATAATCCTTCCTACTGCGCATAGAACGGCACTACAACTTTCTACATTTATTTACCTATCACAAAGTCATTAGTAAGTAGTAAGTAAATAATGCTTAATAGAATAAAGGATGCCCTTTGAAAACAGATACTGTTTTCAGAAAGACACACGAAAATCTTTGCGAGAAAGTCGAAGACTTTCCTTCGCGGAAGGAGTGTTCATGAGTGACTAGCAATTTGAGTGAAATATGCAGTTTGTTGCTCTCGATGTCATCATCTCCACTAAGATATGCTTGCATGTCTGTGGAATGACCAGCTGGACTTTTCGCCATTACCATTTCAGTATTATTTTCTCATTGAACAATATATTCTGCTAAGAAAACTCCGCGTACTTTCCCGTTATCTGTTCTCCGTTCTGACCCCTTGTAAAAAACAGATTTCTTGGTCTTTTTCAGCGCTCAAATGATCGTAGCGCAAAACAAAAAATTCGAATGGTATATCTTATCTCCAAAAAGCTTTCTTACTGCGCTGAAAGAGCAGAAATAAAATTGTGATCCATCGATGGATCAAATCTCAAGATCCCAATGATTAATTTAGTTTTTAAAAAGGCCTGGTATTGCGATGTGACAGCCAAAAGAAGATTGGATTTCGTAAAAAACGGACCTTTCTTACTTTCCTCTCTTCACCTTGATTCAGTGGGAAAACGCATTTTTTGATCGTTTCGAGTGTTTGAATAATCAATCGATAGATTGAATGAAAAGCATTTGAACGGATTATTTCACTTTCAAAAAGACCTTGTTATTGCGCTGCGAGGAGTACTAATAATAATTTGTTTCTTATTCGAGGATTGACCAGGGCCTCTCTCTTATAGTTTCAAAAGCCAAACAATAGGTCAATTCTCAAAGATTTCAATAATATTTCGATTTCTTGAAAGGAGATCTAAATGCTTCTTGAGAACAAAAAATACGGCTTCGTACCTTACGCTTATTTTCCAGTTTTGCGAAGCTCAATATTCTTTGGCTGTCACAGAGTGATACCAACTCCACATTTAGAACCAAATAAATCATCGGAATTTATAAGATCTGCTCTATCGATTGGTTACTAGAACTGGATGGAACACTTTGGTCGGCAGGAGAGCTTTGAATGAGGAACAGAAACTTGTCTTTGCTCTTCCAGCGCAATAAAAAGGTTTTTGGAGATGAAATGCAACAGTAAAACTTCTGTGACCGGTACTGTACTGTCGAATGCTATTTGAACTTTGAGAACGACCAGGGAATACGTTTTTTCTATTGTATCGAAGTAAGTAGCGGAAAAATAGAAGTGATTCAGTTTTCCGAAGCCCATTATCCTTTGACTGCTACAACGTAATGCGAGGTTCATTTTGAAATCATTGGAATCCTTAAGATTTGATCTATCAAAGGATTACTAATACTGCTGAGGAGATGCTTTGATCAGGGAAAAATCTTAGAATGAGGAACAAAATATTAGTTTTGTTTTTTAGCACAATACAAGGCCTTTTTGAAGTTTGAATGAATCGATCAAATTCTTTTGATCTATGCTAACGAGCGACTACTTAATTGTCAAAACAAGCGCAAAATAAGCTTGTCCTTGAGGGTCGAAATGGCGAGCAGATAACGGAAAAGTACTAAATTCTGCAACGATCCAAAAAATCAACAAATGAATCAAAACTGTGAGCGTTCCTCAGGACACAAAATACAATAAAGGGAAGCAAAGTTGTGATACGAAAGTACAGAGACTTTTTGCTTTTAATGCTTGCATGTTTTATACACAATTGAGAAAATTTGGCAGAAAGTGTCAATAATTCTTCAATAAACAACATAAATCATTAATCAAAATTCTACAGTTCTATCATAAATTTGGTCGAATACCTGACTAACGCTTGAGATTCATTGACTCATCCATTAGGATAAATTTCGGTCACCAACATACAGATTCGCACATCTTCGAAAAAAGGTTCAACAAAAGAACTACTTAGAAAAATCACTTTGAATTGTCACGTCAACACACAAGGCCTGCGAACACAGCAGATCATCTCATTCATTCAAAGCCAATGTGCAATCGAACCATGGTTCACCACGAAACCGTATGTGGAAATTAAGGTGTCTTAGAGTTTTAGTTCGGCTGTTTTCTAAACTGCTCAAGATGCTCCGGCACACCTGAACTAACGGTGGTGGTTTGTCGCAATAGCAACGATCGATAATATTCAGAACAATATAAGACTCCATTCCTTCAGATTCATCTCTGAGATTGTCATAAGGTTGGCACTACGATATCCGCCGACCACCTTTTGTGCAAACCTAGTCGGTTATGTGGAGCCTCAGGAAATCCACTATCTTGTCTGGTTCTCTCAGAACTTTTCATAGCACATTTGTGTCGTTATCTAATGATCATGAAAGCTATAGAAAGACACAAAGGTGTCCAGTTGCTGGGGATTGTGGGAAACAAAAAGTTCTTTTTTTTTTCGTGATAGTGTCCTCTTCTTGAATGCCGTAGAATACTGGTTGAGCGCGTGTCCTTGCAATCTCAAAGATAGCCTGGCTGTGGCGTTCCATAGGGCGTTCTTGCCTACTACCGGTAAGTTTTTTTTGGGGAGGGAGATGGAGCTCGGTTCAACACGCGCCGCGACGAGCATTACAACCATTCGCCCACGACGCCTCCTTATCAGGCTACGTAGATTATATTATGTCCACAGGTAGCTAAACTTCAACCGTCCGAGGCATCTATAAATCTGGGTTTCGCTGTCAGCTCGCTAAATGGCGACTGGATAAAGTCCACAATCTGCGATTATGTGTAACCAAGGACATAAGTATTCCCCTTTGGCAATTTTTGTTCTCTGTCGGCGCACCAGACTTAAATCTGATGTATGAACTCAGATCAGTATTATCTGTAGCAAAATTCCAATTTACAGCGACAGCTTCACAAGTACACTTTTGAATCCCACTGTAGACTCACCAAGTCTCTCTTAATTCCGACGTTGTAAATATGCTAACAGGCTCAGATGGGATCAGTTCACTCTCCCCTCATTCAAGTGAGAGTGCATTTGTAAGGAATTTTAAGCCAGAAGCCTAGGAAAAGTCCAGTAGATTAGCATTTAGTGACAATTGTGAGAAAGGCGACGGTTCTCAGTAAGGAGCTAAAACCACACTTAGAAAATTTGTAGATTTGTAAGGATGGTGACATGAAGAAGCGAATGGAATACGAGAGGTACCTGGATCCTGTCCATCCAACGCAATATCATGTCAGTGCGCACCTTTAAAAAGCTGTATCCTAAAGTTTTACCAAGACTTCCATCCTTATGAATGTGCTCCTCTGACGTGGAATTTTTAATGAAGAGGTCGTTTAAAATAGTACCGACCACAAGAAGTGTCAGTGTAGGGAAAAGTACTAAGCTATCCGGGCGCACTGACCACATTTCGCACTTGCCAGTGGTGCATACACATGAGCAGTCATTAAACACACCAACTTTGCCAATTCATTAATCTCAAATATGAGCGCTTTCTTATATACAAAACTGACTAGCGCGCTCTAAGAGCCTGAACATGTACAGAGGCATCAGGCACATTTCATGATTTCGTTACAGAATTGTTTTACAATTGGAGATTCAAGGATAAGACAAGAAGTCGAGGATGAAGCATTCGAGGGTGATCAATTCGCTCAAATTGTGTCATGCAATATACTTAATTAAAATGGTTACAAATGATTGAATGATCATTATGGCGCCAGTACATTTGTACTTTACGTTCACGTAGTTGGTGAATAGATTTATTCAGCTAGCGTTTCGGCATCTTTGTATTTACCGAAGCCGCGTTTATCGGAGACGTTAGTCCATACAAAGGTGATCGTTTCTGCATTGGAGTGCACAAGTCGAATGGAATCAGAGGTCGCTCACGGCATGTGAGCGAGTGCTTGCAAAATGTGCTTGAATAGTTCTGACGTTTCACTACAGCTTGACAAACTGTTCAAGTGAAGACATCTTGAGTCAGAACAGTAGAATCGAGAAGGGTGTTTCAATTTCATTCATACCTTTAGCATGGTGTATTTAATTAGTCCTAGTGAAAAAATAGCCATCTATGGCCTGCATTGTGCGTGGTAATGGAGAATTTCAGGTTTCAAATGTGAAAATATGTACTAATTATTTTCGACAGCATGTGAACGCTAAAATCCATACAGATATTATCACTATGTATATCACGGGTAAAACCTGCATTGCAGATATGAAGTTCAACGCAAAACCGAAACCGTTTCAACTGCAGCGTTTTCATGTGGTGATCAGCAAGCGCTTGGAATTTTGTATTTCAAATGATCGTTGTTCCTGCCATTTTTGATTTGTGCTGACTCAATTTCAGAAGCAGTCAAATCAACTTTTGTCAATGTTCAGCTTCTAACGTGGTCTGTCAGCGATGGATTTTTATTGATGCCTTCGCTATCAGATACGATTACAGTAGCTGACAAAAATACTCTATTGGTGAAACACCTCTGGAGGCAATGGCGTTGAAACGACAGCAAATAAAGCTTTTGTGGTAGCCTGCGAATCCAGTAATTTACACTACACTGCAATGATTATTTCTATATGAGAGAAATGCATAGCGCATTACAGGATCAAAGTCCCTCTTTAGAGATACTACGATTTGATAATATGTTACATTCATTCAGGATAAAATAGGAATCGATTTGACTCAATCTTCACTGAAAGTAATAGTTCATCCAAGTACAGTTCATTCACTGAATCACTGAAAGCTTGTCCTAACACGCATACAATCACTGAAAGTTTATTCTACCACTTATTTGCTTATTTTTGTGACATATTCACGTAATTTTCTACTCTTCCAATTTAGCACAGTGTAGTAGATGGGAAAATTTCATTGGCGTCGACGTTATTCGCACACATGCTCTCGTTCGCTATCCACACTGGAATGGTTCAATCTCTGTTAACATCGTAAGAGAGTGGTGAGCAAAAACACGACCTCAGGCTGGAATCGAACCCACGTTTCGTCCTATCCGGGAAAGCGTGCTCTACCACTACACCACTGAGGCGCATTTGCCCGACCACTCATTCTTCAACATCTCAATGTTATATGAATATTGAAAACATCATAACAGTGTAAAAAGCATTAATAAAAATACAATCAATTTCGAGTATTAGTAATGAGAAAAGCTGTCAGCTCAACTGGGTTTATAAAGCGAAATCGCATACCCGACCAAACCTGTCAAGGTTGATAGCTGATAGCTAACAGTGAGATGTTGAAGAATGAGTGGTCGGGCAAATGTGCCTCAGTGGTGTAGTGGCAGAGCACGCGTCCCCGGATAGGATGAAACATGGGTTCGATTCCCGCCTGAGGTCGTGTTTTTTGCTCACCACTCAATTCTTTTAGGAATATTGAAAAAATCATAATAGTGCAAAAATGTATTGAAAAATGCTGTTAATGTCAAATCAATTCATCAATGTAAGCAAATATGTCAACACTTTGCGAACATTGAGGTGAGCTTTTCAACCTCAACTTTTCAAAGGTTTTTCCTCACCGAAAATCTCTTTATCCAGAGTTTTAAAAATTATTCGAAAGCTCAGTCTCAAAAATTCAAGTTATTGATTGCTTTCTAAGAAGGCTTTCTTAAATGCTGTGGCAGCGAAAATGGAAAATTATGTTGCACTCGACTTGCTTTGTTTGCTCGGTTAAGATTTATAGATCGTTGTTAATTTGATTATACTAGTACTCATACAATAGCACAAGTCTTGATAACGCTCGAGCTAAAATTTGGTTTTTCGGAAAATTCTTCATTGTTCGTTATAAGATCGAAAATAAAATCACGTTTCACTTTTGAAGTTTTCTTTGTGTGTATGAGTTATGCACAAAAATTCAACAAATGTATAGAAGAATTTATGCTTAATCAGACTGATGTGAATTCCCAAAGTTTCCGAAAGGAATAAAAAATCCTCATTGAATAACGAAAATACGGCAGCTCCTTGCGACAACTTTTAGCTGCTGTCTGCAAAAGATCAATATCATTTGATACCAATTTCGCCTAAGAAAATCAGTGTCAGTCAACATCTAACAATTAAGGTCAGGAAGAGATCAACGGTTGCGTGAGAATCTAGTCAAGCAATTGGAAGATTAGAGTAATTTTGTAGCCCATATACAGCATGGCGCATGTGGCGCAGTGGCTAGAGGTGCCCTGCGTCGCACACGAGGTCAGTGGTTCCGATCTCGCGCTCATAGATCACCAAGCCATCCATCCCTCCGAGGTCGGTAAATTGGTACCGGACAGGTCTTAAACTTGTCTGGGAGGATAAGCAACACTGACTCGGTTCAGCGGGAGGCCACCGCGAGTCATTGTAAAGGCCAGATATGCATTCAATAACCTCAAACGAAGTTAAAAATTGAAGTCGAATGCATGGCGCATCCCTCAGGGATTGATCAACGCCAAGAGCTTTATCCTTTTATACAGCATGGTGGTCCTAGCAGTACTACTGAAACCTAACTCATATAACGGAAGTGGACAGTGTACAGTCTTCAGTGGCTGTCAAGATTCCTTGATGAGCACTTTTTTTGAGAAAGCGGTCATGAAGATCCAACTGGCAGGTCACAACGGCCAGTGTATCTTACATGATACATCTTCTCCACCGCTGATCCGTGGATCAAAGTGGGAAGATTTGAATAGAAACACATTCTGGACACCACAAACAGAGATTGATTGAAACGGTACACGACTACTGCTTTTTTGTACTTGTTTAGGAATGCACGGAGTAGGACGTGAAGCCGGTAGTACCCGGGATAATTCCGGTTACATCTTTCGGTGATACCCTTAGTAACGATGCCTCTTCGAAATTGGGAGGTGATTGTCTGATCAGGATTTCGGCTCTAAAAATATGGCGCTTTCCCGTTATGTCCATTCCGTTTCAGCCTTCTCGAAAAACGCGTTTTTTGTTTTTTCATCAAATTCAGTAATTATTAGATAACTTAAATGAGGAGATTCAGTGGTGTGCTTCACTTCTTGATTGCCTGTTTTATTTTGCTTTAACAGCGATAATAAAACTTTATCTCATATCCAAGCCTTTTTCGCTAGAAAAGGTTTTTTCTGCAAACGTTCATTGACCATTTGATAGCGCAAATATCGGTGATAGAATGTATTTCGCTTTGAAAAAGGATTTTCATATTACGCTGTAACTGCTGAAGAAAGATTGGGCGTCGCAAATGTAGCATCAGCAAAACGTGGTGGATTGATGCCAGTGTAGAATTCTTGATCCTTGATTCTAACGCAACCGTTAATATCTTTCTGATCTTGATTATGAAATGTTCATTGGCCCTGATTTACTTAAAGGAGATTGATATTGAATGATATTGACCCTTCACGGACAGCAGCATAATCGGTATCGTAAGCAGCGGGCGTATTTTAATTATTTTGCGAAGAATTTTTCTTACTTCCGGAAAAACTTCAATTATCTCACATCAAGTATAATGAAGCATAATTTCTTCTACACTCTTATTAACTTCTTGTGCATCTCATATATGCAGCTCATATATGCGTAGTAAACTCCAGATTGAATCAATAATTTATTTTTTGCTCGTACAGCGTACTGTAAAAAAAAACTTTCGAAAACACAAATTCGAGCTTTAGAATCGTCTAACTCGTGTTATCGAATAAGTATCTGTGTAATCTAATAACAGCGATCCATAGCTCTTATCCGAGGTGAACAAAGCAAGTCGAGTGCAACATATAATTTTATGTTCACTGCTACAGCATAATAAGAAAGCCTTTTCACAAAGCAAGCACCAAGTTGAATTTTCCAAGGCCGAGCCTTCGCATTACTTTCATAGGTAAGAGGTTTTTGGCAAGAAAAGGACTTTGGAAAGTTGGGTCGAAAGGTTCACCTTAGTGTCAGCGAAGTGTTGATATATTTATTTACAATGTTGAATTATCTTGAGTCAAAAAACAAAAGGTCACTGTAGGAATATGCAAATTTCTCAATTATGAGCTCCACAAAGCGATGAATGCGAACTCTGTCAAGGACCACATCCGGTTCCATACCGAAAATATCTCCATGCGAGTTTCTTGTAGAAGGGCAGTAGGATAATATGTTGAGCAACAAGGAATGTGTGAGAGGATTTGGGAATGCGTTAATAACTCTTAGATGTTTGCTTCGTGTTCATAAGTGCAAAATTCAAGACAACGCATGTGTTTTCTGCTGAAAATATACTGAATAGTCTCTCCAATAGTAATCCACCCTTTTCTAGCGATGAAGTTTGCCTAGAATCAAAATTTTGCAATATGATACCAAAAAATTTGTTATGATGAACATGTAAAAGGATAAGTACTCCAAAATCAAAACCTGGTCCTTTTTTTCGCTGCTAGCCCTCAGTATCAAAAATTCTTGAAGACCAAGCACGGTGTTGAAAGTTCCAGTTCTCAAGTTAACGATTGATTCCTAGAGTCCAGTGAAAAACTTCGTCTGAGCAGAAAAAGGTGAAAAATCGAGCACAATCTACAGAACGCGACTGCACTCGATGCAGCTCGTACTAGAAAGTGAAGATTTTATGGACATGTGAACATTCTTCTTTCTTAAAAAAATGACAGAGGGCCTCTACTAATAGTCGGTTTTTTCGTAGTAATAAAGTCTTCTTAGAATTAAAATTTTGAAGAATAATACCAAGAAAATCCTCTGTGAAGATGAAGAAAGACACTGAGAAAGCAAAACACCGGAAAAACGTCACCTTTTTCGTATCAGTAAAACGTAGTACTCCATGAACTTCAAGAGGATGCAAGCGCTTTCTTGGAAGAGCACAAAAAAATTGGTGGACTTGTTTGTGGCTAACGCAACCCTCTGCATCAGAAGATGGCAACGAGTTTTGTAATCACGGAATGGGCGTCGGGTACGTTACCGTGGTCGAAACAGACTATTACCATCGGTGACAAGTGTACAAGACAGAATTGAATCAAGACTATGTTCATGCTCGCACAGCCAGCTCAGACGGGAGTCCGAGATCCAGATAGACATGTAATACGTGTCGTTTCACAGATTAACTTTAGTATCAAAATAGATATTTTCCATGATTTCGAAAGACGAAGAACAAACAAATGTTACATAACAGTAAGAAATATATTACTGTTTGCAACGATGCTGTTTTGCTCTCGAGACATAGCAGGTTTTTCAATATATGGGAGTTCCTCATGCTATAAAGCCAACTACTTTTCTATATTACCACTGTAGCGTGCATATTTACACTATCCCCTCCGCGGTAGATGTGGAGAAAAATAGCACGCACACCTGCCCACTTAACACCCAAGGAGTTGAGTAAGTTCAGTGATAGATTGGGAATGTTGTTCAAGATATCAAATGCATATTCGTGACTGTCAAAGAAAGCAGTAGCAGCTTCACCTGTTCACTTGTCGTCGCGCTGATCGTCGAGTGAGTCGAGCGGGTACCAGTAACACTTCCATTTTTCTCTATCGCGTGCAACAACAGCGCAGTGGTTCCTCCTCGCTTTAGGGATTCGCTAACCATCATACCTTTCTTCTATGCCTTTCGTGAAAAAATCGCGCCGTCCGGTTGGTGGTCTCCCTGTAGACGCTTAATATCCCAAAGAATTCACTGATAGCGATTTTCGTCATCGGTTGTCGTTGAAGCGCATCACGTGTCCGGCCCACCTATTTTTCGATATCCTGGCGTGTAGAACGGCATCTTTGACCTTCGATCTTTGGAGTAGTTCGGAACTTTGGAATACTTTATCTCATTTGCGAGATGCAGGATACTCCTAGCATCGATCTTTCGACTGCGTGTTCAACAAAGCCAGGTGATCTCTCATCCTACTTACGTAGCGAGCACGTTTCTGCTGCACTTCAGAGATAATCGTCGACTCGAAAAGGTGAGCACGGAGTTGGATGTTCTTTGTTCTCTTCACTACATCTTCGGTGCTTCTTACACGTTCCTCAAGCCGCTCGTTTCCTACTGCTCAACGCTGGAGCTGGGTCGTTCATCATGTTGGTTTCACATCCTAGGTAGGCGTAACTGAAGCACTTGGAGACTTTCGTTTCTTTGGGCATGAGCGGGGCATTCAAAACTCATCCGTTCTTCATGAACATCGTTCTTGTTAAATTTTCTTGAAGATCAATCTTCTATAAGCGTTTATTGTCGACCGTCAACTTTCACTCCCATATCGTCTAATTCTAATGTTCGTATGACATTATGGAAGGTGGCAGTGAATAATTATGGCGAAATTGCATCGCGTTGTCGAACCTCTCTCCTTACGTCAGTGGTGATATTGTTGTAGAATGGAGATATTTTGGTCGTGAAATATTGACATAGCTCAAGAAGATTCGTTATGTACCAAGTAGGGACTCCCTGGTTATCCAGAGCCTCTGCAACCGCTTTTGTGATCACTGAATCAGAGGCTTTCTTCAGATTGATGAAAGTAAGGCAGAGCGGCAGTTTGTACTCTCGTGAAATTTCATTTGGTCTTGTAACCGTGTGATCAGCCTTTGGTACTAAATCCTTTTCGGAACCCTGCTTCTTCGCATGGCTGCTCTTCGTACAGTGTTCTATCTGTCCTGTTTAGGATGACTGGAGTAAAGAGTTGGTAGACATCGGACAGCAAGGAGATTAGGCGATAATTGTCTATGTCGTGAAGGTCTCCTTTTTCAAGCAACAACACGGTCTTGTTGGTTTTGCATCGAATGGGAGGCCCTGCATCCTGACAGGTAGTGAGTAAAGAGCCGAGCCAGTGTGATGATGAGAACTGGCGATTTCTTCAGGTGTTCTTGTCTAATCCTGTCTGGACCGAGTGTTGTTCTGTTCTTCACCGACGATATAACATGTTTGATTTCGAAAGGGAGAATTGGTGGAACGATTAGATTCGTTCTCTTTCAATTTGTATGACGGTATGAGAACACGGTATCGAAGAGATCCAAGTAGTATTGGTGGATGATTTTCTCCATGGCCCTTCTGAAAGCTGTAAGTGTCCTTTCAGGGCATCGGAGTGCAATCATCTTGGTCTTATAGTTGGCGAAGCCTCGCTGGGTTTTGCGAATGCTCTTACCAGCCACTGCAGCTTCTGCCGTAACTGCTGTTCGTCTCTCTTTGAGATCTTCTTTTATCTCTTCTCTGCAGCGTTTTGCAAGTTCGGACGTATGCTTTCGGTTGCCTGTAGCTCGTGCGATTCCACGTTGACGTATAACTTCGAGAATCTGCGAAGACAAGCGTCTCTTCGTGACTTTAGGACTCTCTGCTTTACTTGGGAGACTCCCACGTCTATCGTTGAGAGCGAGGCTTTTGGAATTGAGTGCTAGCATGGATGGTTTGGGTTGTCATGATGGACTCGGATAGTCTATCACCTGTTCATTCCAGTCTAGCCAGTGCGTCCTGATGTGACGCTCTTCAGACGTTCTCCCAGGTGCAGTTTTCGCGATGAAATCTCCAAGAATGACCTTGAAGAATTTGTGGTTTATTCTGAAAAAATTTTCACGCTTCATATAAAACGTTTCGACTTCGTCTTCGTCATAGCCTGATGTTGGTGCGCCACGCGCTGAAGATGGTCAATGCCAGCATTGAACCACATCGTGACAACCATAATCGTCCGCAACGGGTTGTTAGTTGTTCAAATAAATCGATGTTCACGGTCAAAATCGATTTGGCGAGGACGCCAACGTCGCTGACACCGCTGCTATTGTTTGTTTTCAAGAAACAGTATTTCTCCGGTGTCATAAACATGTGAAAATTGTGGCGTCTTCACCTCTCAGCCAGGCCAATGACGTCGTGCCTTATCCTTCTTGCTCGAATTAATAGATCTTCTAAAACGGATTTGTGAGCAAGTGTTCTTGCATTGTAGGTACATATCATCATTTTAGTCCGTTTCGATTTTGCAGCCTAATTTGACCCTGAGATTTTAGAATCCCCTCCGTACTCGTCCTACATGGCGCTACTGTACCTAGGGGATCTTTCGGGGTCAGGGGTATGAGGTTCATTTCTATTGCCGTTTTGACCGTATCTTCTAACCAGCGTGTAGCTTGCTAGGCTCTAGATGTGGGCACTGGGTACTCATGAGTAGCTCACCAGTCTCTCTCGAAGGAGCGCGAGGAGCCTATTTGTTGGATGCGACCCCTAACCACCTCCTACGTACTTCTCAGCCGCTTGATTGCAGGCTTTTGACCGACTTGACGCGTGAAAATAGAGTTTATCAAATCGTCTCTTTAGTGATATGATGTCAAAAATGGAGGCTTTAGAGAAGTTCTGATGCTAAAACATTCTTCTCCTTCATCGTGATACGGCTAGCTCAGCAAATGGCTACATCAAACCAAAAGTGGTGGGACGATCGAGCAGTCCGCTAGTTTCTGAATGAACGCACTCGAAGTCTCTCAATATATATTCTACTATGGCGACTGCTGACGTCACTTTCACTAAACGAATATCTTCACTTGTTAGTTTCTTCTTAGCAACATTTTCTGCTTGTAAAAAAAATTAGTGAACCATTCATGGAATTTGCAACTGTCCCTCCTTATGGTGATAAATTTTTTTCGCGTTGCCGTGAAATGTCTCCTCTCGCTCCATTGAAAACATGGGTTTTCGTCTATCATAAGGCGACAGATGATTAATCGGCTCCGTGGCTCCATTCGCTGCCAGGAACCTCTCATAGGAGTGCTAGCAATCATTCGAGAGCTCACGTCTGTAGCTATCGCTTCACTTATGTAACCGGTTTCTGAAAATACCCTTTTATAATGCAAATTCAAAATAAAATCAGGTTTTACATTCATCGCGCAATTCAACTGCTACTTCGCTGGAAGCGCGAAAAGCACGAGAACGTATAGAGAAAGTCTTGTGCAGAGTTATGAGTTCAAACTGTAATTTTTGGAGTTTAAACGGAATTGGCGGAGCAATTCTTAATGAATAGAAAATATCGAACTTTTTTGCGAGAAAATTGGTCGATCGTTGCAGCAGATCCCTTGTCGCCGCACCCCGCGGTACGTTAATTTCATAGATAACATGATAGCGTATTTAAATCAACCAGATTTTTCCTGATACATTGCAAGGAAATGGCCTTCCCAAAAACTACTCACAACGTTAGAATCTTTGAATGATACGACGGATTACTGATAGTCTAAGGAAAAAGCTCTGCCTTAAGGAATAATGCTTCTGTGGAGCACAAATGTTATCCTTTTACTGAAACGTTATATTGGAGACTTTTTCAAAAAGCGGTTGTGCACCGCACTAGCCAGACCTATCAACTTTTGAGTGATTATTAGCACTCCTATGAAAAGTTCTTGTCCAGCAGATGGTTGAAAAATTCAGTTGTCGCCTTATGATGGGCCAATGCGAAAACGTGAATCGCTTTTTTCCGTACTGTTTTTCGATCACGCAAGGAAGTACGAATGCTGCTACGAAAGAAAGACGTCCACACTTCCAAAATAGAGGAGGGAGAGAAAGACAGAAAGAGAGACATTTTAAAGTTATCTGATAGGCTTACTAAATGTATGTTTAGTTATCATAGTGATTTAGTAGCTGGCTGTCAAAGGAACATCTAGGTTTTGGATAAGTGGTTGAAAGCGAATATACCAACTTCTCTATAATTTCGCATGTGCAGTGGTTAAAGATGTTATGCGTCGCACACAAGGTCGATAGTTCAGTCTTATGCTCATAGTTCACTAAGCTTCCCATCCCTCTGTGCCTTAAGAAATGGTCTCAGACTTGTCTAAGAGAATTAGCAGCACTGACTTGTTACATCGGTTGACCGTTGCAAATCAATGTAAGGCCAGACACGCATTCACTCTCCTTAAACGAAGTTAAAAATTGAAAACGGATCGTAAGGCGCGTCCCTTAGGTATTTATATTCAATCGTGTTTTTGACATTTGACTTAACTTCAAATTCGAACATTGTAGCAGTCATTTGACTGATGTGTTGCCTTTTTCCAGTATAAACGTGGTCTTAATTTTGCCATTCTTTGTTTAATGAGATAGTCTCGCTGTGAGGCTTCAGCTTCGTTGTACTCGAATTTTCTCCTGGAACTGACATTGTCTGGCATTGGTTGTAAAGTTCAATTTCTTTACTAATATAGTTTCTAATAATTATTAACATCTTTTTTCGGTCATCCTTCTCTTTGACGTCGTTTTTGTACAAAATAGTTTTGAGTGTTATTTGTAGATCTTTTGCGCAATATCTAATACAGGATTGTGCCTCAATGAGCTCGCCCTCCTGCCTCAAACGAAGTACAAAGGAAAAAGGAATTTCCATGTCTTTCTTTATTCTTCGACTTACTTACACTTCGAGTGTGCACACTTGCCGTAAAAGTTGATCAACAGTTCATCGGGCCCGTAATTTTTCTGTGAGTAATCCACAGAGCTTGGGGTGAAGCAACTCGCACAATATTAAAGCGTGCCAAAACTTGCTAAAAAAAGAAAAATTAAAATAGAAAGGATTTTTAAAATAGTATTCGTCTAGTATATCTTGAATCAAGGACTATAATAAAGGGTATAAATGCTTTCTTTTCGTGATGTACTGAGCAATTTTGGGAATGGAGACAGATTACCATACAAAAAATTAAGAACTCGTTTATTCCACGTTTTGAACAGCACATATAAACACATCTTGAATGATCAATATTCCTATGAACTGATTAGTAAACTGATCAATTTTTCAAAATTTGCCTCATCAACAGAAGCAGGCAAATCTATTAATGCCTTTCTATCACTATCTAGCGTTTTTATATACTCATCGGCCTCAGTGGAGCCGTAAATACCGGGACGACCTCCGCAGCAGTCTGATCGTGCAATAAACATTCTTTAGGTCGAGCCGTGTTGAGTCAAGTGCAATAGGAAACATGGATTTCTAGAAAAAATGAATATCTTATCACGTAATGATAGTTCCAACCACTTTTCTTCCAAGTGATGAGATCACGAAGGCAAGTGTGGCGCAGTGATCAGATGTACTGTGAAACACACACGTGCTGGATAGGTCATTCTAGCTTCTCAAAATCACCGCGACTCCATATCTCCATAGGCAAGCTTTCTATTAGTTGAACATTGCGGATGAGATTTTGAGTATAAGGTTCAGCTTAAAGCTCCAGTGCTCGGTTCTGATTCAGTAAATGAAAGCTGTTGGATTCAAAGATTATAATACAAGTACTGACTTCTCTGCTCAGAGGATAGAAGAAAAATCTTAACATAAGGGAAACAACTAATGGTCAGCTTTTAACAGCCTGATCAAAACGATATAAACCATTCAAAGAAATTGCATGTGAATATCAAAAACTTACCTCTTTTAGACGAAGCAAGAGTAGTAATTGTAATAGTAGCATTAGCAGTGATAGCAACACAGTTCGTTGACTAACACACATGCTGTATGGAATTTCATATGGGTCGCTGAAAATTAGACGTCATAGCACCGTCTCGTAGGATGTATAGACAAAACGCTTCAAAAGATTGCAATTTGGCTTTCTTGTCTTCAGTGCCAGGATCATGACAGTTCAAAATCATTCAACCTTATGCCTCTGTGTCCTATAAGCGCCTAAAGGCGTACTTTCTGAATGTTTGGATTTCCATTTATTTGCTCTTCCATGTAAATGCAAAGTGGTGTACACGTTTCGTTAATGTATTCATCTCCGCATGCCTCAGATGATAATGAATATGCTGCACTCGAACTTACTTAATCACTCTCCTTTTCATAAGGGCGAATTATAGAATTTTTGAGTTGCACAGACGATCTGTTGCCGACAAGCCGATGGCGCAGTGTGTTATGTCGGAGCACAGTAACCGTTGCCAAACTTTAGAAAGCACTCTTTTTTAGCACCTCTGATAGCGCAACGAACTTCTATTGATATTTAAGGCAGCTTGAAAAAATTTTTAGGGGTAAGGTGTCGTTATGGAACCTAATGCTATGCTAAATGGTCTAGCCGAGTAGCTGGTGTTTTGTAGATTTAGGAGTGGCTGGTCTCCGTGTCAAGTTCGGCTATTCTTTCTTTTCCTTTTCTCCTAATCACGCACTTTTAACCGCTTACTGCATGCTTCTGACAAATGCTACGTTCATTTGTGATCAATGAGAAGAAAGAATGTGTACTATTATATCGTTTTACTTGATTTCAGTATCATGCTGCGCTACACTTACTTTTCGAAAGCATTCTTTTACTTTTTCGCGTCAATTTTGTGTAATCTGACTGCCTACATAACACGTCGAAACACTTCCCCTCAAGCTAAAGTGTGGAACGGGCGAAGAAATGCTCGTCTACATATCGGCAGCGGAGTAAGGCTAGCTAAATCAATATTTATGACTTGCCAGTCCAATAGCTAATGGCTTTCTTGGAGTAGTTCTTAGTTGTCCAACCTCAAAAAGATCTAAAAGTAGAATTCATTTCATTTAACCGCCTCTAGCAGTGGTACGACGTTACAATATGCCCAACGATGAAGGCTGTGTGCAAGAACTTTTGCGTTAATTGGGGTTCGAACCCAGATTTCACCCTTAACGGGGGCGCGTACTAAGCCGTTGCACTGCCGATTCTCGTTTTCCACTCTTTTTCTACGCTACAACGCGTTACCTGTCAACAGACAAACGTCAACAGTCTGGCGAAGGTAGTCGCTATTGACAGTAAACCCACTAACGCTAACAGATATTGGGTATTGATGATCGAATAAAATTCATCGACGGTTGGCTGTTGACAGATAGACGCGTTGTAGCGTAGAAAATGAGTGATGTCAAAATGGGCGCCGGTGGTGCAACGATTCAGCACGCGCCCCGTCAGTTTTGAAATGTGGTCCCGCATCACACCTGACGCGAAAGTTTTTGCATACCACACAACATCATTGGGTTTGGAAGTTTTTCGCAAACTCGAAAGAAATTTGGAAATGCGGAAACTTGGAAAAATTAGGGAGTCAATCACAGGTCAGAGTCATATCTAAATATCTTAGGCCTCGTACGAATATGATAACTTACGAAAAACCGCATTTCAGTGAAATCTGCAGGGCACGAACGTCAAACGAATGAAGAGCAGTGCGCAAGACATTGTGGAGCTCCATGAATGCTCTATCGTGCCATATTCAACTGCTACATATAGCTATAAGATGTGTCATCTGTCACCTGCGCAACGATTTACTAAATAAATAAAAGCAGAGCTCTTGTTTTCTTCTGCAGTATACCAGTTAGAGATTCTTGATGAACTCTAGGCGAATGTTAAAAATGTTAGTCGTTGCCTACTCATAGTATAGGGGACTGAATGCTCAAAGAGAATTGGCAGAAGACGGATGGGTACCGCCCGACTGATTAGACTGTCAATGTTGAAACGCGTGTATCCGGTTTTATAGTCATCCCTATACAGCAAATCACATGCGTGGCTCAAAAAGTGATTATCTGGCATATTGAAAGTTGAGCGTGGTCCTGAAAAAACACTCGAAACGAAACGTATGATATATAAACGATAACAGTCGAGAGCAGTCGAGTGCACAACACTGTGTGTTCAGTGACAATTTCACTTGATATACATTATAAAATCTTCATCCTCGCCCACTCTAAGTATAGGGGGCTGAGCGCCTCGAGAGGACTGGCTAAAGACGAAAGCTACCGACCGACTGATGAGACCCTAAGGTTGAAACATGTGTTTCGGGCTCTATAAGTCAGCCCATTTAACAGAACACATGGCATGCTGGCTTAAATAATAATTACGATATGAAAAAGTTAGGCTTCTATTCCTATAAACTTTTCACAGAAAAAGTCAAGTAAACTTGAGAAATACTTTTATGAACGTATTTCTCAAAAAGAAAAACTCTCAATTGTCCCGCAATCCCTTTTTTTGGAAACAATTTTTACCGCATGCAACAGCATTCAAAGGAATGAAGTCGTGAGCGCTCGGTTTCTTCTATAAAAGGCTCATTTCACTAGATTATTTGTATTCATCCGAGATGGGTCAAAAAATGAAAAATCTACAACTAAGGTTAGTTTCTGGAAAGGACATCTTGTGCTTGCACTACTAGCGAAAGAATATTAATATTGCGTTTATGTGCCTGCGCTTGCAAATTAAACCCTTCCAATTTACGGCGGATTTCTCGATGCCTGTATAATGGCATTATACTGAGGAAATCTTATCCTTACGGAAATTTGGTAAATTACTATTAGTAGGACGTCTATAAACCAGCTTTATTAAATAAAAACGCTCGGTTGTTTAGAAATTTTTACTTTTGCTTGAGGAAGCTTGATTCTTGAAAACACTCTTTCCTAATTCTTCTTTGAAAAAATGCATGCTTCTAAGCCATGTTTCACATAATACTCGTATTGTTAACAATTCGTCAGTGCACTCATCAACAATCAACAACTTGTAAAAACAATATCAGATTAAAACAACAACAAATGAGACAATTTTTTAAAACGATCAGCTATCATCATTATCATCAGCTATCATTATCACTATCACGACCATCGTCATCATCATTATCATCTCCGCAATCATTATCATTACTACAACCATCATCAATGCCATCATCATATTCATTATCAATATTACTATCACTGATACTAATAACATTATCAGTATCACTGCCATCTTTATCATTGATATTATCGTTATCATTATCATTGTCACTGTCATTATCAGTATCATTGCCGTTATCACTATCGTCATCATAATCATTATCATCATCACAATCATTATAGTTATCTTTATCACTATCATTACCACTTGTCACAATCATTGTTACCCATTATCATTGTTATAATCACAGCCACTTTTATTATCATTGTCACAATCAATATCATTACCACTACCATTGTGATTACCACAACCATCATCATTGTCAATGTCACTGTCATTATCACCCCCATCACTACATTGACATTATCACTTTCGTTATTATTACTATTATCATTATCACAATCATTATCGAATGATTGCATGATTTATTACAGTAGCTGAAGAGATTTGACGTCGCGTGGTGTTTGATGAAAATTCCCTCATCGTCCTCAAAGGGTTAAAGGAATTGAAGACTAGCGACTCACTTAGAGAACAACAAAAGGAAAAAAGTATCCCTCAGCATAATTCCCGAACAGTGCTACGTATAACATACATAATTCTGCGCGAATACTTGCCCAGAATCTTTGTCTCTAAGTGCAATGTGGCGAAAAATCAATTACAGCTTCATCGTATTTAGAAAAATTATGTTCTTCCGTAAGTACTAGTCTGGGACAGTGTTTCTTTATTAATTATCTGTTGTCCTTAGATTTATGAAAAACAATAAGAGTGATTACTCCACAGAGATAGTTTAGGTATTATCTTGTTATTCACTGCATAGAGTGGCAAATTCTTTTCGCCTTTCATGGATCACTCCAGATCGAAGTATTTGAAAAGTACTGCATTACTTAGATACTTCATGGCCATTGTGAAGTGATGCAATGCTTTTGCTAAACATGATTATCAGCAGAACGAACACTTTGTTGTCGAGAATATCAGAATAATGCTGCGATGCGAGCAAGCTCATTTGATTTAGAACACACGATTAGCCGTACAAGAGATTTAGCTTCATAATGACAGCATTTTTCATGAAACTACAGCAGCAGCAAAACATTTTTCTTTCAATAACTATTTATTTAATTAATAATAATTTATTAATTAATAAGAATTTAATTAACTAATAATAATTTAATTAATTTAATTAATTTCTTTCTTTTTCAATAATT
>JAHQIW010001440.1:0-35787 GCA_019055375.1 Parelaphostrongylus tenuis
GTTATTTATTGAATATTAGCGAAGCATACAACAATACAGTCAGTAATGCAGCTTGAATACACAATATTCGAGCTGGCTAACGTTTCGGCGGGTCGCCTTCGTCAGAGCCTGGAAAGATCACATTGATCCACAATCCACTAAGCCAAAAACCTCCATAACCCTAGCAGAAAACGTTAGAGATGTGTTTTGGATCGCATAGTAAAAGCTTCATTTTAAAGCACTCACCGTTTTTGATATTTGGGTCTATCAATTATTAATTGAAGACCAGCCGCTTAAGGTCAGTGCATCAGTGGGCTGTGCCTAACCCGAGCCGGAAAAAACTGGTTTCCTGCCAGCGAAAACAGTGGAAATGCTGAAAACCGCAGAATGCGTGATATCGCGTTGCGCTGACGCAGGAAGAATTTTGAAAAACTGCTGCTCACAGAAAAATTTTTGAACTGTACGATGGAGACAAACATATTACAAACACACATGGCGACCCAACAAACCTCATTGACATGACTGGTCATCGTTTTTTTTTTTAGTAAAAATCGTTGTTAACCAGACTTTATTATCCGTTGATTATGGGCACTTTGATTGACTCAAAGATTAATACAACCATAATTTTTCATATTTTCAAAATTTATTAATTAATACTGATGGAAGACTTAATAATAATGACATAAACTCAACAACCGCATATAGTTCTTGCCAATGTTCGTGAATGAATATTCGAAATACTGTTAATTGCTTGTCTTAGTGACCAAAATCTAATATATTGTCATTTTTCTGTTCTCTCGACGTCTGCTCAGTTTTTCTTCCAATTTTCATAGAGAATTCTTTGTTGGATCAATTCCAAGACTTTTCTCAAACTCTGGTAGTGGGTTAGAGTTTTCAACGGCGTTGGTCTCTTTCACAACATGCTCTTCTTTCTTTGTCTTGTCCTTTAACCTCTTCTTATCTTTGTTAGCGTCGTTCGCATCGTGCTTTGCAACAGCTCAATCTGGTCCACTTTTTCTATATCTAGCCCCTATTTCAACTCGGCGATCGTCAGATTTATACTATAACCATCTTTAACGTTCTCTTTCGCCATCACTGTTGGAGCTACGATATCTTTACGTGTATTCACTTCATTGATGTTCATTGGCATGTTATTTGAATAGTCTGCGATCTCTTCTTCTTCGGCTACTTTTGTCTTTATTTTATCTCCATTACCCTCGTGACAGTCCTCACTGGCGATACTTTTTCTAGCTTTTCCCTTGCCTCTCATGGTTCCCTTTTTGCTTCCTCTCCGCTTTCTCACTGGATGTCGTGATGGCGAACTTGCCTGAGTAGTGTTTGGTTGTGATCCGCTCCTCGTACGTTCCGAGGACTTTTCGTGTCGCTGCTGTTTTCGTTAGCTATTTCCCTTATGGAAGCACGTTGCGATCTTCTAGTCATAGTTCTCTCCTTTTCTGGATGTGAGTGCTGCATGTCCTAAATCTAAAGTTTTCTAACGTAAATTTTGTCCGATCAGAAGTCATTTTTTAGCCTTCGGTAACGCAGAGTCGGAAATCGCCTTCTACTACTACGTGATGAAAAAAGAAGCTTTTATTAACTTGGATTTAAAGAGGAATAGACTGTAGTTTTTCATCTACCTGCAAAATCTTAGAGCACAACTTTGTGGAAACACTACAAGGCTTTTAACTCGCCGTCCGCAATGACATTTAGCCCAAAGCAGCAAACGAACAAAAGGAGGGATTTGCGCTCTAATGCGCTACAGTAACATCCAATATGATTCAATACAAGTGGATAGAAATTAGCACAGTCGCGCAAATCCAAACAAACTCTTTCCACTCTACACGTTGACCATCATCATAAACCCGAGAGCATTGTCAGTTCATGGTAAGACTCACACGACAGCGAACGGCTACTGTATCGCCGTGATCGTCGACTGCGTGATTGGCACGAACGTCTTCTCAGTGATCGGTAGCTCGGCTTCTTCTTCCTCCACTAAAAGACCGAGTTCTTCTTCTGGGCATTTGAGTAAGTGAACCAAACCACACACTCTTTCTGGCTTTTATAGTCCATTTTATCGCATGACTGATATCAAAATTTACTAGAAAAGTCTAATGGAATGATTTGTTACGTGTTTCATAGCAGTGAAAGTCAGCGTCAACGTGAGAACAATATCGAATTCAAGTTTTTTGTTACCACATGTTAGATAGGTGTTGACTTCTATATTTCTTCGGTAATTAATATCAGCTCAGCCAACTGATTTATGAAACGGTGATGTACTTCGACTTACTTGATTTTACTCTATGATGCCTATCTATTTCAACGGATATTACATTGTTGGAAAATACTAGCAAAAGAAGTCTTTTGGAGTTTTTTTTTATACTGCTTCACTTTTCCTTAAATTCTTAAGAATCTTTGAAGCTCGTGGTTTGTAAAGCGTGATGGTTGAAGATGCTGTGCAACACGTGCATGGTTGCTGGTTCGAGCTCATATTCAGCCAAGCAAACACTCTATCTGTTGACATCCTGAACGCGGATTTATATGGAAAAAGCCCCTCCAATCTAGGAAAGTGGACTGCTGTTGATGGTAAGGACTTGAGAACGCTTTGATGGATAAATGTCGGATTTCAAGATGAATCAGTTGTATCAAAGCGTTCAATATCTTTCACAAAGTATACAAGGTCGTCAAATGGAGGCAGAATCCGCGCGCAAATCTGAGGATTTTCATGGATAGATGGGGGAAAGGTGTGAGTCGGATAGGCGATGTACTTCCATCTGCACAACATATGAAGACAGGTCAAATCAGACGGAAAATCTAATTGATGATTTGTATGGACGTCAATGTTATATGCTTATAATTCTGCTATTAAAACTTATTTGAGTATTTAACTTGTCTCTTCACGGAATCCGAACACTAGTAGAATCTTGCGGAAAATACGCTGTGAACGGATATTTGAAAGATAGCGAGACTTTTGTCCGAGGTCCTGAAAACCCACGCTTGAACATTGTCAGGTGGTAATCATTCGCCAGACACTGAGCAGATGACCATGTTTTTCCAGCACTGATATATGGCACTCGTTTACGATCAGCCGAGCTTGAGAATGAAGATTTGACCTCTCTCTTCTAACCAAAGGCTATGGATGATTCCGTTTCATCATCGTTACTCATCTCACTGAACATTTCGCAGCTACGATGAGATCATTTGAAGCATCTCGAATTTTATTTCTGAAAAGGCATACTTGTGAAATTCAATTTAGAATGATACAACGAAATATTCAAGTGAAACTTTGCAAATTTGGTTACAAAATTCTCAGTTTTATAAAAAGCAGTTGTTCTTTCAAGTACTATTGTTCAATTGTGTTGTTCTTTTGGTGCACAATTATAATTGTGGATATCTCAAGATGAGAGGTTGATCAATCTCCTGAGGAATGCGCCATGCATTCGACTCCATTCGTAGGATCGTCTGAGTTGAATCAATGCATATTTCGTCCTTACAGTGGCGACTCGTGGCGACCTATCGATGTGGCAGATCAGTGCTGCTGTCCTCTGACACACGTCTGATATCATCTCGCCAGTACCTCGGAATGTGGAAAACTTCTGGTGAAACTTGAGCGCAGAAGCGAACCATCGAGCATCGAGACCGATTGCGCGCTTGCCGTATAGCATCTCTCACCACTGCGCTAGTCGCACTCGAAGTGGGAACAGGGAGAGATGAACGTCGGTATTGCTCATATTTATTTCGTAATTGCACTGCAAGCATCGAATCATACGGCTCATCGTAATTTACCTTGGTGCTGCCCGTGGTTTCAATACGGCTTTTTCACCTTGCTTTGAGAGCTTTGTTCTTTGATCTTTTGTTTTTTCTCGAAATAGGTATGTTTGATTTGCTTTTATCACTCTGTGATCGATGCGATCAATCGATATACCCTGTCCCTCAAATTCGTTTTTTTTTCTTTCGTTATTTGGCTTCGTAGGAAATTTTTCGGACTTTTTCGTTTTCACTAATTACTTTCTATGCATTTAACTTTTTCGTTTTTACCATCGTTTAGAGCTGCCTTTTGCAGTGATTTTCGTATATAGAAAATATTTTTCCTTTCCGTTTTCTTGTCCTTATGTTCTAAGACAAAACTGCTCCCGGGAGCGAAAAACGATTTTTGCTGCCAGACGAGTATCGTTTGGGTTCAGGTGTTGGCACACAGCGATACTCGTATAGCATCAACAGTCGTTTTTTTTGCTCTCGGTTTAGTTTCATTCTAGAATGATTCTGTAACTCTCATATATCAAGATAATTTCTATATTATTTAATAATTTTTATAGATTATTTTTGATGCATTCAGGTTTTACTTTTACTATCGTTTAATAAAGCTTCTTGCGGTTGATTTCACGTATAACACTTGTATATTGTCTTGAAATGGAATATTCTCGGGGGCCAGAACGATTGTTCATGCTACACGAATATCGCTGCGCTTCAAAGTGGATTTGAACCTAAAGGATTCTTGTCTATCATGAAAAGTCGCTTTTGCTCTCCGGACAATTGCATCTTATAACGAATTCATAAGTGCCATATAACAAATAAACGCAAGAAGCTGCTCTGGAAATGAGGCCTTAACGAGGCCTGCGGTGACGGAACACTTGGTAGACCTGCAGTTTTGGTCGTTTTCAGTGAATTGAAAAGGCTGGTAATGGAGATTTCATCGACGAGCAAGAGGCCGGCCGTCTACATGGAATTGACCGACAAGCTGTTTTGAATGCAATTGAGCGGTCTCCGTCGTTGAGAATCCGCATACTGGCCAACGATCTCGAAAGACACCGAGTTTCACCGCCGCGAAATCCAGAAATGACCGGAAAAAATGGTTGAGATTGGGGAGGAAACTTTGATTTTAGATTACTTCTGCGCTAAATCTCGATTTAGAGTATTGAATTCATTGAAACACTCGTAACCTGCAACTCTCCCGAGTGTTCCGTCACCCGCAGCCCTCGGTAATACAGCGGAAAGTCTCAACAGCACTTGTCCCCAAACAATACTCGAGTAACATCAAAAATCGTTTTCCCTCTTGGAACAGTTTTATCTTAAAACGAAAGGATAATTGTTACATGACGAAATAATGTCAAGAAGATACTCTAAACCATAGTAGAAGCTAAGACTCAAATGCATAAGAAATCGTCAATAAAAACGAAAAACTGCGAAAATTTTCTTGCCACTAACAATACATCTAAGATAGTATAGTGGCATGCAGAAAATTTGACCTTAGGGGAGAGTTTAACCCGCATTGCCCCATACGGGGTTGGGACGTACTACCCTTCACTGCCGAGGCCTTTACTTCACTATCAGCCGTCATTGCGAATTATCGAAGTTGTCAACAACGAACTTTTAGTCAAAGAAAGGGTGACGGGAAAGCAGTGGTTCAGGTGGTGTATTGGTAGCGTGCGGGGACGATGGGGGTGAAACGTTAGTTCAACTCCCGCTTGAGGTCGAACGTCTTGCAGTCATTTTTGTTAATGCTATTGGATTGCGCCATGGAGAAGATGATGTGGATAAATGTTCTCTATCACTGAATAAGTACTTGTTTTTGTTTTTGGCGCTAGTAAAAAGTGTGGTAAAGGAGAACCACTTATTAAATCTCTACTTCTATAGGTTTACACAGCTCAGTCATTGCAGGTGCAAATCCTGGCACTTCTTGAATTCTACTCGTTTCCTCGGATTCATCCTCCACAGGGTCTTCGGACAGTTCAGGTGTTGCTTTGGTTGATATCTGAGGATTTCGTCATTTTTATCGATGTCGTAGAGTGCTAGTCGAGACAGTTTCTCCTCGCAGTCGTGAGGATCGCCGAGCTAAGGCATTTCTGGCTTTTTAGTTGATTTTATTGCAAAACAGTGTTGGTGGATGGGATTGAACCAGCGCCCTGCTCATCACATTACTACCTGCAGCATTGCACCACTAACTGCTATGATGCTCCGCCCACCATGCGGCGACATTTGCATCATATTCTTTTACCTTCTCGTAATGGACTCCCAAAGATTTCGAAGAATGCCACAGCTGTAAACGCATACAAGTACTCCAAGGACGCGTGTGACCCAATGGTTAGAGGTACCTATTACACAGGCGCTATCGCGGGTTCGATCTTACCGTCAACATCAAGCCTACCATTTCTCTGAGGTGGGTGGAGTGGTACTATATTTGTATGGGAGGATGGCACTAACTCAGTACATCAGTAATCCACTGTGAGTCGTTGTGCGAGCTTTGACGTATTAGCTCGAATGTCTGCGGAGACAAGCGCCTCTCCTTGACCTTAAGACTCTCTGCTTTCGTAACGCTAGCGTGAAGATATTCAGCGAGCCGATCTATTCTTCGTCGATGTTGTCGACAACGGTATCTTCACGAGAGCAGACTAAATTTGAATACATCCCAGTTTATGGTAGTTCTGAGACTTCGTTGTTTGAATTTAGCGGCTTTCTCTTTTCTCCGCAAAACTCGGAAAGTTGCGAGAAGGAGGCGATGGTCTGATCCCGTGTAGAACATTAGAAACAGCAGCGACATCAGTCAGGCAAAATCTTCGATTTACTATGACGTGATGTATGTCGTCATGACACTCTCCATTGAGAGACTCCCACGTCCATCGATGAGAGTGAGGCTTTTGGAATTGTGAGTTACCTTGGATGGTTTGGGTCGTCATGATAAACTCAGATAGCCTCTCACCCTGTTCACTCCGTTCTAGTCCGTGTGTCCCTATGTGACGCTCTTCAGACGTTCTTCTTGATCCAGTTTTTGCATTAAAATCTCCGATAATGACCTTGAAGAATGTATGATCTTCTCTGCAAAGTTCTTCGAGGTCCATATGAAACGCTTCGCCTTTGTCTTCGTCATAGTTTGATGTTGGTGCGTGAGCAACGAATATGGTCAAAGTCGGCATAGAACCACATCATTTCAACCGTAGTCGCCTGATACGGGTTGCTAGCTGTTCAAACGAATTGATGTTCACGGTCAAATTTGATGTGACGAGGACGCCAACGCCTCCGACACGTCTGCTATCGCATGTTCCAAGAAGCAGTTCTTCTCCGATGTCATGAATAACGTGAAAAAGATGGCGTGTTCTCGTCTGAGCTAGGCTAACGACATCGTACCTTATCCTTCTTGCTTGAATCAAAAGATCTTCTACAGTGGATACATGAGCAAGGGATCTTGCATTATAGGTACAGATAGTCATTTTAGTCCATTTTGATCTTAAAAGCCCAATTTGGCCCTGAGATTTCAGCAGCCTCTTCCTAGTTTTCCTGTCTGGCCCTGTCGCACCAGAAGCTCTTTCGGGGTCAGGGGAATGAGGCCCAAATTTGCTAATGTTATTACCATTTTATACCCAACGTATAGCTTGCTAAGCTCTAAACGTGGGGGCTGAAGTACTCACGAGTAGCTTTCCAGTCTCTCTCGGAGGAGCGAGAAAAGCTTGTTTGCTGGAGGAAACTCCCAACTGCCTGCCATGTGCTTCGCAGCCGCTTGATTGCAGGCTTTTTGGCCGAGTTGACTCGTAAAAATAGAGTTTTGTCAAGCCGGCGCTGCAGAAGCAGGGAACTCATCCCCTAAATCCACTGCGTCTCTGTGAAGCACACGGTCGCTTTTGGTTCGCGTTTATTCCCCTATCCACCACCTGGAAACGCGCCACATGCCCTTGCGACTAACCGGGCGGTTCCCTCAATGACGGAGGTCCGTGGCCTAAGAGTATAGGAGTGCAAAAATCTTGGTTTAGTAATCAGCGAATCTTTAGTGGGCTTTGTGTGCGCTCCACCTTTTGCACCTTCGACCATAATTGCTTCTCTACGTTTTCTGAAACCGTCTTTTTCCAACTTTTTGCAACGTTTAGCAATTGGGATCTCAATTATTAATTGCTAGCCGCTCGTGCGGCTCGACGCTAACATATGATGTCAGCTCAACAGTTACATATTCCGGAAAGAAAATAGAGAAAATTATCCACAATTAGTACTGATATCTCTTCAAAAGTCACGTTATCTTGCCGTTATAGGAGATGAACAAGGACAGATTTGTCGTTTTATCGCTTATCTCTTCCAAAATCCACTAGATTTATCGTCGCCAAAAAATCGAACAGCATCCACTGAAGACAGGATAAGATCTGAACACCTCGAGAAACTCCCACCAGTCTTCATCAACTCTCTGGCTCGGGACCTTACTAGCTACGCGTCAGAATGTCAGAGTGCAAGGTTTCTAGCCGCTAAATTCAAACAACGAAGTCCCAGAACTACCATAAACTGGGATGTATTCAAATTTAGTCTGCTCTCGTGAAGATACCGTTGTCGACAACGTCGACGAAGAATAGATCAGCTCGCTGAATATCTTCACGCAAGCGCTATGAAAGCAGAGAGTCTTAAGGTCAAGGAGAGGCGCTTGTCTCCGCAGACATTCGAGCTGATACGTCAAAGCTCGCACAATGACTCACAGTGGATTACTGATGTACTGAGTTAGTGCCATCCTCCCATACAAATATAGTACCACTCCACCCACCTCAGAGAAATGGAAGGCTTGATGTTGACGGTAAGATCGAACCCGCGATAGCGCCTGTGTAATAGGTACCTCTAACCATTGGGCTACACGCGTCCTTGGAATACTTGTATTCGTTTACAGCTGTGGCATTCTTCGAAATCTTTGGGAGTCCATTACGAGAAGGTAAAAGAATATGATGCAAATGTCGCCGCATGGTGGGCGCAGCATCATAGCAGTTAGTGGTGCAATGCTGCAGTAGTAATGTGCTGAGCAGGGCGCTGGTTCAATCCCATCCACCAACACTGTTTTGCAATAAAATCAACTAAAAAGCCAGAAATGCCTTAGCTCGGCGATCCCCACGACTGCGAGGAGAACTGTCTCGACTAGCACTCTACGACATCGATAAAAATGACGAAATCCTCAGATATCAACCAAAGCAACACCTGAACTGTCTGAAGACCCTGTGGAGGATGAATCCGAGGAAACGAGTAAAATTCAAGAAGTGCCAGGATTTGCACCTGCAATGACTGAGCTGTGTAAACCTATAGAAGTAGAGATTTGATAAGTGGTTCTCCTTTACGACACTTTTTACTAGCGCCAAAAACAAAAACAAGTACTTATTCAGTGATAGAGAACATTTATCCACATCATCTTCAATGCAATAGCAATGCAATAGCATTAACAAAAATGACTGCAAGACGTTCGACCTCAAGCGGGAGATGAACTAACGTTTCACCCCCATCGTCCCCGCATGCTACCAATCCACCACCTGAGCCACTGCTTTCCCGTCACCCTTTCTTTGACTAAAAGTTCGTTGTTGACAACTTCGATAATTCGCAATGACGGCTGATAGTGAAGTAAAGGCCTCGGCAGTGAAGGGTAGTACGTCCCAACCCCGTATGGGGCAATGCGTGTTAAACTCTCCCCTAAGGTCAAATTTTCTGCATGCCACTAGACTATCTTAGATGTGTTGTTAGTGGCAAGAAAATTTTCGCAGTTTTTCGTTTTTATTGACGATTTCTTATGCATTTGAGTCTTAGCTTCTACTATGGTTTAGAGTATCTTCTTGACATTATTTCGTCATGTAACAATTATCCTTTCGTTTTAAGATAAAACTGTTCCAAGAGGGAAAACGATTTTTGATGCTACACGAGTATTGTTTGGGGACAAGTGCTGTTGAGACTTTCCGCTGTATTACCGAGGGCTGCGGGTGACGGAACACTCGGGAGAGTTGCAGGTTTTGAGTGTTTCAATGAATTCAATACTCTAAATCGAGATTTAGCGCAGAAGTAATCTAAAATCAAAGTTTCCTCCCCCAATCTCAACCACTTTTCCGGTCATTTCTGGATTTCGCGGCGGTGAAACTCGGTGTCTTTCGAGATTGTTGGCCAGTATGCGGATTCTCAACGACGGAGACCACTCAGATGCATTCAAAACAGCTTGTCAGTCAATTCCATGTGGACGGCCGGCCCCTTGCTCGTCGATGAAATCTCCATTACGAGCCTTTTCGATTCACTGAAAAGATCAAAACTGCAGTTCTACCAACTGTTCCGTCACCGCAGGCCTCGTTAAGGCCTCATTTCCAGAGCAGCTTTTTGCGTTTATTTGTTATATGGCACTTATGAATTCGTTATGAGATGCAATTGTCCGGAGAGCAAAAGCGACTTTTCATGATAGACGAGAATCCTTTAGGTTCAAATCCACTTTGAAACGCAGCGATATTCGTGTAGCATGAACAATCGTTCTGGCCCCCGAGGAAATTCCATTTTAAGATAATATACAAGTCTTATACGTGAAATCAACCGCAAGAAGCTTTATTAAACGATAGTAAAAATAAAACCTGAATGCATCAAAAATAATCTATAAAAATTATTAAATAATATAGAAATTATCTTGATATATGAGAGTTACAGAATCATTCTAGAATGAAACTGAACCGAGAGCAAAAAAAACGACTGTTGATGCTATACGAGTATCGCTGTGTGCCAACACCTGAACCCAAACGATACTCGTCTGGCAGCAAAAATCGTTTTTCGCTCCCGGGAGCAGTTTTGTCTTAGAACATAAGGACAAGAAAACGGAAAGGAAAAATATTTTCTGTATACGAAAATCACTGCAAAAGGCAGCTCTAAACGATGGTAAAAACGAAAAAGTTAAATGCATAGAAAGTAATTAGTGAAAACGAAAAAGTCCGAAAAATTTCCTACGAAGCCAAATAACGAAAGAAAAAAAAACGAATTTGAGGGACAGGGCATATCGATCGATCGCATCGATCACAGAGTGATAAAAGCAAATCAAACATACCTATTTCGACAAAAAACAAAAGATCAAAGAATAGAGCTCTCAAAGCAAGGTGAAAAAGCCGTATTGAAACCACGGGCAGCACCAAGGTAAATTACGATGAGCCGTATGATTCGATGCTTGTAGTGCAATTACGAAATAAATATGAGCAATACCGACGTTCATCTCTCCCTGTTCCCACTTCGAGTGCGACTAGCGCAGTGGTGAGAGATGCTATTCGGCAAGCGCGCAATCGGTCTCGATGCTCGATGGTTCGCTTCTGCGCTCAAGTTTCACCAGAAGTTTTCCACATTCCGATGTACTGGTGAGATGATATCAGACGTGTGTCAGAGGACAGCAGCACTGATCTGCCACATCGATAGATCGCCACGAGTCGCCACTGTAAGGACGAAATACGCATTGAGTCAACTCAGACGATCCTACGAATGGAGTCGAATGCATGGCGCATTCCTCAGGAGATTGATCAACCTCTCATCTTGAGATATCCACAATTATAATTGTGCACCAAAAGAGCAACACAATTGAACAATAGTACTTGGAAGAACAACTGCTTTTTATAAAACTGAGAATTTTGTAACCAAATTTGCAAAGTTTCACTTGAACATTTCGTTGTATCATTCTAAATTGAACTTCACAAGTATGTCTTTTCAGAAATAAAATTCGAGATGCTTCAAATGATCTCATCGTAGCTGAGAAATGTTCAGTGAGATGAGTAACGATGATGAAACGGAATCATCCATAGCCTTTGGCTTAGAAGAGAGAGGTCAAATCTTCATTCTCAAGCTCGGCTGATCGTAAACGAGTACCAATATATCAGTGCTGGAGAAAACATGGTCATCTGCTCAGTGTCTGGCGAATGATTACCACCTGACAATGTTCAAGCGTGGGTTTTCAGGACCTCGGACAAAAGTCTCGCTATCTTTCAAATATCCGTTCACAGCGTATTTTCCGCAAGATTCTACTAGTGTTCGGATTCCGTGAAGAGACAAGTTAAATACTCAAATAAGTTTTAAACGCAGAATTATATGCACATAACATTGACGTCCATACAAATCATCAATTAGATTTTCCGTCTGATTTGACCTGTCTTCATATGTTGTGCAGATGGAAGTACATCGCCTATCCGACTCACACCTTTCCCCCATCTATCCATGAAATCCTCAGATTTGCGCGCGGATTCTGCCTCCAGTTGACGACCTTGTATACTTTGTGAAAGATATTGAAAGCTTTGATACAACTGATTCAACTTGAATTCCGACATTTATCCATCAAAGCGTTCTCAACCCTTACCACCAGCAGCAGTCCGCTTTCCTGGATTGGAGAGGCTTTTCCAATATGAATCTGCGTTCAGGATGCCGACAGGTAGAGTGTTTGCTTGGCTGAATATGAGCTCGAACCAGCAACCATGCACGTGTTGCACAGCATCTTCAACCATCACGCTTTACAAACCACGAGCTTCAAAGATTCTTAAGAATTTAAGGAAAAGTGAAGCAGTAAAAAAAAAACTCCAAAAGACTTCTTTCGCTATTATGTTCTATCAATGTAATCTCCATTGAAATAGATAGGCATCATAGAGTAAAATGTCGAAGTACATCACCGTTTCATAAATCAATTGGCTGAGCTGATATCAATTACCGAAGAAATATAGAAGTCAACACCGATCTAACATGTGGTAACAAAAAACTTGAATTTGATATTGTTCTCACGTTAACGCTGACTTTCACTACTATGAAACACGTAACAAATCATTCCATGAAACTTTTCTAGTAAATTTTGATATCAGTCATGCGATAAAATGGAGTATAAAAGCCAGAAAGAGTGTGTGGTTTGGTTCACTTACTCAAATGCCCAGAAGAAGAACTCGGTCTTTAAGTGGAGGAAGAAGAAGCCGAGCTACCGATCACTGAGAAGACGTTCGTGCCAATCACGCAGTCGACGATCACGGCGATACAGTAGCCGTTCGCTGTCGTGTGAGTCTTACCATGAACTGACAATGCTCTCGGGTTTATGATGATGGTCAACGTGTAGACTGGAAAGAGTTTGTTTGGATTTGCGCTACTGTGCTAATTTCTATCCAGTTGTATTGAATCATATTGGGTGTTACTGTAGCGCATTAGAACGCAAATCCCTCCTTTGGTTCGTTTGCTGCTTTGGGCTAAATGTCATTGCGGACGGCGAGTTAAAAGCCTTGTAGTGTTTCCACAAAGTTGTGCTCTAAGATTTTGCAGGTAGATGAAAAACTACAGTCTATTCCTCTTTAAATCCAAGTTAATAAAAGCTTCTTTTTTCATCACGGAGTAGTAGAAGGCGACTTCCGACTCAGCGTTATCGAAGGCTAAAAAATGACTTCTGATCGGGCAAAATTTACGTTAGAAAACTTTAGATTTAGGACATGCAGCACTCACATCCAGAAAAGGAGAGAACTATGACTAGAAGATCGCAACGTGCTTCCATGAGGGAAATAGCTAACGAAAACGCAGCGACACGAAAACTCCTTGGAACGTACGAGGAGCGGATCACAACCAAACACTACTCAGGCAAGTTCGCCATCACGACATCCAGTGAGAAAGCGGAGAGGAAGCAAAAAGGGAACCATGAGAGGCAAGGGAAAAGCTAGAAAAAGTATCGCCAGTGAGGACTGTCACGAGGGTAATGGAGATAAAATAAAGACAAAAGTAACCGAAGAAGAAGAGATCGCAGACTATTCAGATAACATGCTAATGAACATCAATAAAGTGAATACACGTAAAGATATCGTAGCTCCAACAGTGATGGCGATAGAGAACGTTAAATATGGTTATAGTATAAATCTGACGATCGCCGAGTTGAAATAGGGGCTAGGTATAGAAAAAGTGGACCAGATTGAGCTGTTGCAAAGCACGATGCGAACGACGCTAACAAAGATAAGAAGAGGTTAAAGGACAAGACAAAGAAAGAAGAGCATGTTGTGAAAGAGACCAACGCCGTTGAAAACTCTAACCCACTACCAGAGTTTGAGAAAAGTCTTGGAATTGATCCAACAAAGAATTCTCTATGAAAATTGGAAGAAAAACTGAGCAGACGTCGAGAGAACAGAAAAATGACAATATATTAGATTTTGGTCACTAAGACAAGCATTAACAGTATTTCGAATATTCATTCACGAACATTGGCAAGAACTATATGCGGTTGTTGAGTTTATGTCATTATTATTAAGTCTTCCATCAGTATTAATTAATAAATGTTGAAAATATGAAAAATTATGGTTGTATTAATCTTTGAGTCAATCAAAGTGCCCATAATCAACGGATAATAAAGTCTGGTTAACAACGATTTTTACTAAAAAAAAAAACGATGACCAGTCATGTCAATGAGGTTTGTTGGGTCGCCAAGTGTGTTTGTAATATGTTTGTCTCCATCGTACAGTTCAAAAATTTTTCTGTGAGCAGTTTTTCAAAATTCTTCCTGCGTAGCGCAACGCGATATCACGCATTCTGCGGTTTTCAGCATTTCCACTGTTTTCGCTGGCAGGAAACCAGTTTTTTCCGGCTCGGGTTAGGCACAGCCCACTGATGCACTGACCTTAAGCGGCTGGTCTTCAATTAATAATTGATAGACCCAAATATCAAAAACGGTGAGTGTTTTAAAATGAAGCTTTTACTATGCGATCCAAAACACATCTCTAACGTTTTCTGCTAGGGTTATGGAGGTTTTTGGCTTAGTGGATTGTGGATCAATGTGATCTTTCCAGGCTCTGACGAAGGCTACCCGCCGAAACGTTAGCCAGCTCGAATATTGTGTATTCAAGCTGCATTACTGACTGTATTGTTGTATGCTTCGCTAATATTCAATAAATAACATCAATAACACCTCGGAACGCTAAACAGAAGAAACTATTCATTTATTCAAACTATGCCGAGGTTAATAGATAGTCGGTCTTGAAATAATATCCATTAATCAAAATAAGCCTATCAAAATTTGACCCTTTTGCTACAAAGAAGCACATTTGTGATAACCATTTTTGACGCAACGTGTCATATGGTCTTTTATGTGCACTTATAGAGCCTGATACACGTGTTTTGGCCTTGACAGCCTATGAGGTGGGCAGTACTCCTCGTCTTATCCGCTTCTCTCGGAGTGCCCCATCCCCCTATATAGAATAGGCGACGACGTACAATTTACATGAATTATTAAAAGTTTATCAAAAAAGGAAGAACAGTGCTCATAAATAAGTGTAGTTGTAGCAGTACAACCACACTTTTTGATCCACACTATCAGACGATCGCTTTCATTTAGCCTTCATCGATGCAAAGCCACGAGACCCGCTACAATTAATGCATTGAAATGTCACAAATTTAGATAAGGACTAATTAACAGTATGTTCTCTAGAACATTTGTTTCAAAAATATAAAGTTTTGAAAAACACACCTTTCTCGCTCCAGTGGGTCTACCCATAACGCCAGCGGATCTACCCATACTGCTTATGAAGTGTGTTTAACTATTATGAAATAAATGGTCAGAAGAAGCGTGCTGACCATGTGAACATTTACAAAGCATAGAAGCTGTATAGATCTATGACCACGTCTTAAATTTACTAGGAGAGATTATCTTTGTTTGTTTACAAATTGCTAGAAAAAGTCAATTCTGTGTCATGCTTTATAAGATGGGAAACATCACCTTTTGAGTTCTAATACGTGGAGAAATATTCCGCATTAGGCGAAACAATGGGGCAATTTCTCACTCCCACCTCAAATGCCTATCGTTTGACAAGATAACGTTATTATTTTCGATGGAAACATGGTGGAGGAAAGCTATGGCTCTAGCTCCGTCTCTTCTTCATATACCATAGCTATGAGTATAGAGTTTGAAAGAAATTACGCACTGATCCGAGAAATGGGAATGTGAAGTGCACTACTAAATAGAAAAATACTATAGTTTTGTCGTAAATACCTAGTTCTTCCTTTGAAAGTGTGGATCAAAAATGGTGCAATTACGCATTTCTAAGAGAAATCACCTTACTGAGGTTTGATCTACCACACTTGACCATTGGCTGACACAGAAATCCCATTTGTTGACGAAAAAAGTGCAAATTTCGCCATAAAACCTTCACATCAGCCATGGAGCAGGCGCCGGCAGCCTTTGTTCCTAGCCGTCCGCAGAGGGATACAGAGGAGTAGACGCCGAACTGTTTACACTAAGCGCACGGCGAAAGAATCGCCGTGGCGTGCTGATTGATTGTTAATAATGTCACGTTTCTTGATAATCCTATGTCGAATCTGACACTAAGCAGCTCAGAATTGCCAGTTAAATATGATTGTTCAGCATCTATGGTGATTCGGTAAAAAAAAATGTCGTTTTCTATTTTAGCTGTTTGATTACTATCATGAGATAGCTTCAGGTGGTTAATGACGATAATAAACCACTCAACTGCTATCATACTAAGCATTGTACACTTTCCAGGAAAACTATAATCAAATATTCGATTTGCTTTAGCGTATAACTGAAGGTCGTGAGAGAGTGGGTACAGAACAGATGGTGCTTACGGCAGACATTTGTTGTGGAAGACTGGCATAATTAAAAAGTAGTGTTTATTTGTATTGTTTGACTGTTACTCAAAAAATATGTGAGATTCTTTTTGTGGATAAATGACTGCCCTTAAATCATTAAATATCTGTGTACAACTGCAACTACGTCTTCAGTTGTTTACAATTACCTAGCATAAGATGGAGCTCGTGCAATATATTCTGATCACATCAAGTAGTACAATGGACATGAAGGCTACATCCTGGTGAGGAATGTTGGCCAAATTTAAACCAATAACAATAGTTGACTTCGGATTTTAGTAGATTTTTTTCTGTCTTCAGCACTTCCTATGAAAATTAACATTGCTAGTGTTGCGCTGTAAATGTAATTATGGGGTAGACTGAATTATCTGCTAGGATAGTGATATAGTCATTGTCACTTTCTCATTATATTTTATTAACTTTTTCCGTATTTATAGGCAAAGGTTTCATTTCAAAAGCTCAAGTCGTGACTGTGATTTATACCAATTTACAGGCCTCGTCGTTATGATTTCGAGCTCACATCCGCAGTATTCAGTGAGTTCTGCTATTGTTTATCCGCGTTTCCAGTGGTGGAACACGGTGCTTACAATAGGAGTTCTCATTTATCGTTGTCGGTGAGCTTTGGCTATTGTTCGTCATTTTCACTATGAATATCGTATAAATTCTCAAACGACAAAAGCTATGCTAACTAAATAACGCGGGATTGGGCTGCATCTGTTATGGGATATGAAGTGGTTCTGATAATTTCATGCCATCAGGGAAGTATATTAAGAGATTTTTAAGGGCATTATTATCTTGTGTTGTTTTTGTATCAAGAATGAATAGGCACTGTGTGGAGCAGCAAATTTTCTCCATCAGTATTCTTCTTAAGTGCATAATCGAATGTCATTGTTTCGCTTCCACAGCAAATGCTGTAATGGCATTGCGACGTCGCTGAATGAGAATTCTGGAAATGTTTCACGTAACATACTAAGTAAAAGATGATGGACTATCTCAATGGCGATAATTTTTTAAAAAAAAAGGAAGAAGAGGCCGTATACTTATACGCACAGATTATTGAACAAGCAGCAGATTGAATTCAATGACAAGATGATCGCGAAACTAGGCCAGCTACTTTATATTTAGATATTATATTGTATGCAATCATTCTGCAGTAATCTCCTTTTCCTTGATTATTCGCCACTTCCTTAAGCATTTGAAGGTCTCGGTAGACTATAGACTGATGTCACAGATCGATTATTGTTGTTTCACAATTTGCGGGTTAGGTGGCATTTAGTGTGTTAGTACGAGGATGCTAACGAGGTTTTGTTGCCATTGCGAGCTTCGGATCTAGCTTAAATCTAAATTATCATTGGACTTGCTCATTCTAAAAATGTTAGTTGAACATGAAATGTGATTTTTCGTGTTTCATTTTAGTGTTTAATATCATATCATAAATGCTTTTCATGATTTGTGAGCTTACAAAACTTAAATTAAATTTATCAGATGACACACTTTAGTGCTTTCTTATGCCCACTGTCATAGCAGCGTGCGATCGCAACCCAAGACATTAGAGCTTCCTCCATTTTACATAGCTTGTTCGTTTACAGTGCTGTGCTCTTGAAGAGGCTCTAGCAGCATTATCTCAAGAGCCTTAGTTGCGACGTAGCAAACTTCACCACGACCCGGAAGTGCTAGCCGCTGTTTTCTGCCGGGGCATTTCGGGAGCACACGATAAGCTACGTCGGAATACTTGTAACAACAAGTAGGTGTTGAAAAAGTTGGCGAAGTGGTCAGTTATCGAGTTGCATAGAGGATCATTGCAATTCGATAGAACGAAAGTGTTATTGTGGTGCCCACATGTCACCACTGTCACTGCAAATGTGGCACTGATAAGCCTTCAAGATTTCAAAATTTCGTCTAATAACAATCCTTTACATACGCTGAACTTGGAATGGTTACGTTTTAGTATGGTATGTTTTTGTCAGTATGTCTTTGATACAAATATTTCAATAATTGTAGGGATGGCCTTTTTAGGAAAAACGATTTTCGTATTTGATTGTACTTGACAGAAGATAATATTGCGAAGTCGCGTGTTTCGTCACTGTTCTCGAACGTCATCATCAGAGGAAGCAGAAATGTAAAGGCAAAAGCTAAGCAAAGCCTTGCTTCGGCCTCTTCCACAGCGCTGACGACTCGCAATGATGCGAGTGTCTTAGCTCGATTGTCTTAACTCTTTCAGGACCACCTGCTGTAATCGCCATGCGCAGTGCGATTCGCAGCCGCTGCGCGGCGTTTGTTATTTGATAAGGATTTTTTCTTTGTTTTCACGACAAATCTAGTAAATCTAATAAATTTTTGTGATATTTCGATACTTAACGATTTTCTCTACACACTCGCATGCTTTTGGTGCAAATATAACGTTATGCTTGAATAATAACTCTCCTTTACTACGCAATTATAGTGATGCTGGCATGAACTCACCAGTTCTAATATAGTCTATTGAATATAGTACTTGAAGTCTATAATAGTGTCCGAAAATTGTTGAAACCATAAATGGTTTGTCAAAAAAGATGTTGCGCAGTGTATGCGATGCCAGTTATAAATAACTCTAACCAATAACTAAGTTTTTATTACGGAAATTAGTTCATTTCTATTTACTTGTAGTTGGTGCACACGAGTATGAGTCGCAAATTTGTGGATCAGAGAGAATTTACTCTAGAGCGTCCCCCATGATTTTTTGATATAAGTACCAATACACCCTCTGCAAAGATTACGTGACCGGCTAATTACTCAGAGTGTGAACCGTGATATTAATTCCCTCACTATAGCGCACTAAGACAATAGTTCAAAAAGAACAGATTGGTCTTTAGATTTAGATTTTCTAAACAATCGAATGTCTACTAAAGTCTGGTGTAAGGCCAAGCATAAACGATAGCGAAGCACGTAAAACACACCGAAGGAAAAGCATAATTTCTGTCTGTCGTCATTATAGCGCATTAAAAACCGTTGCACAAATAACGAGCTCTTGTATTACATAAACGGTCATACAAGCGGTTTCGAACTAAATGACGACGCAGTGTTTTAGGAGGAATTTTTACAATTTTCACAGAATCTTCTGCGCCACTATTTTTTAGGCACTTTCTAATAGCGGTGCTGACTTCGTTTGTTATGAAAGTAGTATAACAGGCACTTTATTGTTTAGGTGTGGCACACTGTCGTTCGCATTAGGAGGTTTTTCGCTCCTTTTATGCCTAACGTTAGTTGTTATTCTTTCTTTGTACCCACTGGAAATGGCTATTTTTCGCGCTAAGTCTAGTGATTCTCTTCTTTTATCGTCTCGCGTACAAACACTTACAGCTATTCGATGCATATTTCGGATAAGTGCTTTTTTAGTATGTGAGGGATGAGAAGAAATTTTTTTCTCACTGTATAAAGTCATGTAATTGAAGCGACAACGATTATAACGTTCAGCCTGTGAAGAAGGCGTGTACGCCAAATGATAGCCACTAGCAAACGAAAAAACCCGTCATCCGTAAAGAAGAAGAATCGATTGGGAAAAGGTACAAACCTCGTGAAGCTCTAAATAAAGATTAGTTTCCTAAGCTTTTCTTCTCATTTTTAAAGTTTTCTTCCATTTGATTTCTTTCCTCTCATGTACTATTTACGACGATAATCAAACTTCCTCGCTTGTGACTTCGATCACTGCTCAGGTATATTTCGTGTAAATCGAATGACAGAGTTTTGCAAAACCTTGGCATGGAAAATGAAATTATCATAGAACTGTTCTTTTTTAAAGCTTACACAAGGTTGATGTATCATGTTCAAAAGTGATATTCAACGTTTTGGATACTTCTCCCTCTTCAGAGCCTAGGCGTACTATACAGGCCATGAAAAAGTCACTCGCAAAGCGAAGAATGGTAGAACTCGATCCTTAAACAACATTTTCGATACTGGTCATATCAAATTTAAGTTATATAAGAGCTTCAAAAGAGGGCTCGTGGCAGTACAAGCAGAATGAAATGCTAGAAGAACGCAGAGAAAAGCTAGTCTAAAGAAGCCTTCAGTTGTGCAATATGGTGTTTCGCTGTCAGCCGTGATGAACGAAGGCGAGACACTAAAATTTCTTCTCGATCTAAAACTGATGTTGGAAAATAGAAAAAATTTTTAAGGTATTTACCTTGTCAACTTCAAGTTGTGATAGAAAGCATGACTAAATGCACAACCGCGATATCCGAAGTATCAATGCCGACTTTCTGAGAGCTGGAGACTATAATTAACATGGACTTTTCGCAGCACACATGACGCCTTATCTTGAAATGAATAAAATCCCATATTAGTGGAGCACAATCAACCTCTGTGAAGAAGATGATCGCTGGACTTGTTGAGTGCACCCTGCAAGCTCTTTAGGTAGAACATCATACCTTTACGCATATTAGGATCCTTGAATGAGGCACAAAAGGCTGACAAAGAAAGATTTCGACAAGGATTTCACTATACGCACTATTTAACTAAGAAAACTGAGTGGTGAGCAAAAGCGCGACCTCAGGCGAGAATCAAATCCGCGTTTCATCCTATCCGGGGATGCGTGCTCTACCACTACATCAGCGAGGCATATTTGCCCGAACACTCATTCTTCAACATCTCTATGTTAGCTGTGATGAAACGCGGGTTCGATTCCCGCCTGAGGAAGTGCTTTTGCTCACCACTCAATTCTCTTAGTACATCATAGCAATGCGAAAAAAGCAGTAGAAATACTGAAAATTCGAAGTATATGCACTATAGTTGAACAGTATCAAGTGTCACAGAAGTCTGTCGAAATAACCAGTTGCCCTTAACACTGACTTATTGCCGATTATGAGAAGGCGTTCGAAAGCCTCGAAATTAGTCAGTCCTATCAGCTCTCGTCGATCACGAAGAGGATCCGTTATACATAAAGACTATATGAGACTGTTATCAGAACTCCAAGCGCGAAAATACGGCTTTTCATCGACCACTTACCTGCGCATTAGACAAGGGCTCGACGAAGCGACATGTTATCGCCAAAAGTTTCACCACTACACTGCAGTGAATAGTGATTCGTCCAACTGAGAGGAAAGGAACGTACATATAAATGCAAATTCCCTAACAAACCTTTGTTTTGTGGTTGACATCGCCTTATTCTTGAAGAGTATTAGTGCGCTATAAACGACGTTCAGGGAACTGAACTAAGCGGGAAAGAAGATCGGATTACGCATATATCGATGAACATTCAGTTTATAAAAAGCCAATGGTGCAATGGCGAACAAATCGAATTGAATGGTTTTCCAATTAATGAGACCATCTCGCGTGTGTGCTTCGTGCGGTCACTGAACATGGATAAGAACGTGAAGTAGGTATTAGATAGAAGAAGGAGAGCAGTATGGTTCTCATTGGAGCATCTCAGAACAGCCAGCGGCCAGATAGCGGACCTCAAACTGCATGCTAAGTTTTTCGACTCAGAAATTCTACCAGTGTTCTGTTACGCAGCGGAAATGTGAGCTGATGCTACGACCACGTCAAAATTACTGCGAGCGACTCACAAGCGCTTGAACGCTGTCTTCTGAAATTTAGTCGGCACTCATAATGTTAGCCGGCTTGCACAACTCAAATCTTCGAAACTTATCCCATCTTTCTGATGAAGAAGAATGTAAGTTAATAACGAAATCAAGATGGCTGTCATACTCTAAGTATGGATGACAGATGAACGAAAAGAACTGTAGAGAGGACTACACGAGAATACACTTTTTTGCGAGATTACCACCCACACTTCGGGCGGGTATGTTTAAAAGATGAACTAATTAGCTGCAATTGCAGTGGCGGATGATTTATAGATCACAGTGTGTTCACCCCCGCTACGTCATTCTTGCGATTACCGTCCAACCACCACTATGGACGGTGATCACAAGAAGAAGAAGCGAACAGCGAAATGTGTTAGGACCCTTGTCTAAGTCTGCCGTTCATTACTGGATTAAATCATTGGATAAATATGCCTATGTTATCTATCATTTTGATGAGTGTTTTTTGCACCGTGTTGCACTGAAAGCTGCGTTCTACTTCTCGTTTATTTCATATTTATTCTAGATTAAGGAAGTGTTGGCTGATGCAAAAGTTACAAGGGTTTCGGACTGTAATTCCAAAGCGGATCGCAAAGCAGCAGAGACACCTCTCAACATCAGTGGTGCATCTGGCCTAGGAACTGCTAACAAAAGTGCAGTGCCAGCGATGGTTTAAGAAGTTTCGTGAAACAGGTGCATCTCAACAACGCATAAACAGCGACTACTTTTTACCTTCTACGCAATTTCGAAGCAGATATTCTTAACTGTAGGCAAGGTGGTACAAAAAACGCAGCTTGACCAGTTAACTGTCGTATACCATTTGTAATAAGCTGCAAAAGCGAATTGCTTTATGCAAAAGTGATGGTGGTTTTTATAAACTTTTACATGTCGCGCAACAAACACTTCAAAAGTCTAACAGGTCTTACGAGAAAGTTTTACCCATTCGTTACATTTGCCGGACTTTGTGCCCACGGAATACAATTTCTTCAAGCATCCCAATGAATTCTTGTAAGAAAAACGTCTCCACAGCCAATAAATTCTAGATAAGCTTTTCAAGAGTTCGTCAAATTGCAAATCACCGATTTTCAAGCTACAGGAGTAGACTGAATTTTTGTCAGCAAAAGTGCGTTGATTGTAATGGCTCTTATTTTAAATACTAAAGATGTTCTTGAGCCTAACTATCGTGATTTGAAATTGACGGAATTGAAACCGCTATCAAAAGCTATGAAATAGTAAGCACAACAATGAGAATGCACTAAATGCAACCAAGCGACTTCGTTTCATTAGTTTCGTCTCGTTCATGCGAGTACTTAATCGATTCTGTCGATGCCATATGCTTAGTTTAGACCACAAATGTGGAGTTCGACTATCAGTGAACTGCGAAATGCTATGTGATATACATATACAAGAACGCTTTTTCATCCGTATGTGATTAAGTGCTTTTGTCATTATATGCACAATACACCGAAAAACCAGAGTATGTGGAAATAAAGTTCATTCAACTAAGGTGTGCAGTATATGATGTGCTCGAAAACGGAGAGGGTTACATCTTCTTGCGGTCGACCTGAAATATCTTCTTCTGTTAGTTTTGTCATAGATTTTATCTCAAAAAAACCGAATATATTATCATAGGCTTTATGCAATCAAACAACAGCAGTAAAATACTTGATCCTACATTTGGTAGAAATTTATCAAGTAATGCCCGACCATAACTGCTAGATGTAATAAGCTTGAACGACTAAGAAAGAAACAATCGACGTGGAATTTATTAGATCATTTAGTTGATGAGTTTAGTTGCAGAAGACATAAAATATCCTACTATTTTCCGAGTGCTATTAAAGATAGGGACTTCAACGGATTTATGTGAGAGTTTTTCTTCCGTATACTAACACGAAGCATTGTTCGAAGCTTAAAACTATATGTTTAGCAATCTGATAACATTTTCGAGCCTTTTGTGAATTCCGGTATGGTACTATCTGTTTTGCCAATACAGGCGCATTAAGTGCGCGGTGTCTTTCGATTTAGCCAATCCCTTGTCGAGAAATATACCACTACCCGTGATATAATCGCCGCCGACTTATGCAAAGTACTGCATATCGAGTGATCAAATCACCCTATCACAAGGAAATTGGCTGAACCGAAAGGCACAGTGCTTTTGATGAACCTGCGCTGCCGAACTGTTGACTAGCACTGTATAAGTGCCAAAACAGACCACATAAAAGTGTCAAAAAACGTTATCGGATTGATATTGCTTTGATCAAGTTCTATATAAACGGTTGAATGCAAAGGTATATGTGGTCTCTATATGCATTCTAGCGTTCAATTAGTTGTCGCACCCTATTGCTTTCAATGCGAATGTTGTCCAGTGCCGTTTTGATTGCACTAAGCATCATCGCTAGACCTTTTGTAGTCAACCGCTAGCTTGTAGAAGAAAGAATTCAAGTTGGCTCCAGTCGGTAAACTACCATTTTGCTTCTAGAAATATGCAAAAAAAAACGCTTCTTGGAAAAGCATAGTGATCAGAAATTTGACTGGTAATAAACCATTTCATCAAGTCTAATCTTCTATGATAAGCTCAGAATGCGGAGGAGTAAGAAAAAACTGAAGCAGAACCTTTATACTTATGGGGTTCGTAGCCTATCAATTCTTTTAATTGCCGGAATTGTTTCCCAATGATGTAGAGTGGTGTGCAAAAACTTTTGCCTTAGCTGGGCTTCGAACTCACATTTCACCCTATCCGGGGACGCGCACTGAATCGTTGCACAACCGACGCCCGTTTTGGCACCACTTTTTCTATAGTCCAACGCGTTATCTGTCAACAAGAGTGGTGTCCAAAAGGGCGTCGGTAATGCAATGCTTTAGCACGCGCACCTCGGATAGAGTGAAACGTGGGTTTGAATTCCACCTGTAACTGAGGCAGAAGTTCTTGCAAATCACTCCACATCATTGGGTATATTGTAACACCATACTACCGGGCGAGGCGGCCAGATAAAATTAGTTATATATGATTTTGACGAATGTTCAGAGCATTAGCGAGGTTGATACGCCAGAACCATGCACGCGTGTTTCGGAGGTCTAGCCCTTCTAGTCAGTGGCCCATGGCCCCACAATAAGCTCTGCATTGTAGCAGGGAGGGAGGCATATGCGGTGACAGCACAACGTGCAATGACATTGTGATATCACCACATTTCAGTCATCGACTTCGTGGGTCACTGACAATTAGGGCGAGATCTCCGGAACACGCGTGCATGGCTCTGGCTCACCAACCTGCTAACGCTTTCAGCATTCTCAAAAATTATATTGCATGATTATAGCGAGGTTTTTGAAGCAGTCGATGCTATGGATCAAAATGTAGTCTGATTCATCATCAAAGTATTATTTGTTGTCAGAACTTTAGCACATCCGTAGTAGCCAAAAATTGAGCGTGGTCCTGGGAGCCGGTCATGTGTGACTAGTTACTGGTGAAAGAGTTTGTAATATGGCAGTTCGTTTCAATGTCTTACCACATGTCTTCCATGACACTGTCATTGATAATATCTGCTTCGCTGCTTACTCACTTTTTTGTAGGTTCCTTCGATGACAGAAAACGCATTCCATCGTTTTTGGACAAAAAAGGCATAATACTTATACATGTTTCGTTCTCGTTGCCCAATATCCAGTCGCTCGGCTATTGGTGGTGGCTGGTGGTGGACCCTAAAACAACGGCGTGATAAAATCTTGAATTACTTTCTGACATGAAGATGGAATGGTGTTACGGTGGAAGCGAGTTATGCTGAAGGAGAATTTACGCAACGCTATTGACACCTGTTGAAGTTTCAAGCCCTTGTAGCTGTCAAAGACTCCTCATTCTTGACAATCTTTTCATTGTTTGGTCGTCGCCGTGACTCGGCTCGAATCCGAGTCTATAAAGTCAACAAAAATTATTGTATCCGATTCAAGTCGTTGGCTTCGTCGTTAAACACACCTTTTCAACTCTTTCTTCACAGCACCTTTGCACTCATGCAACACATCGGTGAACTTCATCTTCCTTTCAAACACAAGACTGCTATCATTCTGAATTGGAAAGTTTGGAAATTCGCCTAATCGGATTATCAGCACACCGAGCCAGTTGTTAAGAACTACGAATTCCTTTTTGCTCGACCTCTTCCAGCGATGGTGTGATGTAATGAATATACTCATTGAACTCATTTGTACAATTTCTTGAAAATGCTTCTCAATAACGAATATTGTTTGAGTCTGTATTATAAAGGTAAAGTCGAATGCTTTTCATAAGCGTTTTGGAAGCTTATGGTGATTAGAATGAAGCTTCTGTGCGGTGATAACTAGAAACACTAGCGCATTTCCTCAAGATTCTCTCAAGAGATTGCCTAGATGCTTGATAATTTTATTCCACAGTAATAAAGCACTGTGAAAAATTACGTTTGAGGCGTTATCATTGAGCTGGAATTTGACGTTCTCTAAAATGCTTTTGTTCACTTACCCCACTCATCGAAATGAAATTTTGAAGCGACTTCGTAAAGTTCTCCATTACGACACCGTCCACTGCAACATACCAACTGCTGTCGCAAGGAATGTTTGTGATATCCCAACAGGAAATCGGAGTGCGTTCCAATGCACTCGTTTTCTCTAGAATAGAGAGAGAATGTTCTCTGAGAATTGATTTAGTGGTGGATTATGAGAGCTCTCTTGGCGGGGAACAATGGTCTAGCAATCATCGTGAATTGATGTTCCAACAACGAATGACGTTAGAAGTGCTGATAAATTGTATTGACAATGTTTGCCAAGAAAAATGCATACGAAAAGTTTGGAATGACAATGTTTCCTTTAATAGTTTATTTAACTCAAAAGTTGAATAAATCCTTCAAAAAACAGAAGCGCAAATGAGAAGGCTTTTTAGAAGATGAATTGTGCACAACGTAAACTACTGTGATAGCCACCGTCTCAGATCACTGGAACTCAAAGAATGATTGGTCATTAACATTTTTTTGCAGCTTGTGTTGTTCGTATTTTTAGTAGAGAAACTACTTGTTGAATATTGGCCAGTTTCGGCAAGTATTCAGAAATTATCGTGAGATGAACAAGACACCTTTCGACAGCGGGCAATGAATGAAATTGACGCCTCGAAACCTCACAGCTTGCAGCTCCATAACGAATCGGTAGCTAAAACGATCCCAGATCAAAATTGCGGACTACAAATTTAATTTATTTTTATAAGATTTATCCTTTAGTAACGATGGCTAAGTAAGTATCAAAAGTTTGACATGTCTTTTTATCATATGAATGACATAAATTTCTGAAAACGCTGTCCAACGATTATTTTTACTATTAGAGTTTGTCATCAGAGCCAACTCAGTTTCGTAAAGTTGGAGAAACCTTTGAGGTTCAGTGATCGGGAAACTGTACCTGACTTGTCTCGGAATGTCGGATCACTCTGTCAAAAACACAATATGCCTTATAAGGTGGCTTCCGCAATTTTTAAGAACTGTGAACGCCTTAGCAAGGTAGTTCAAGTTTTCCTGGAAACTAGTCAGCCACATTCATAGTGGGGCAAAGCTAAAATAGGAGAAGGAGGCTCAGTTAAAGGGAGAGAAGACTGCTCAACTAACATTTGATGACATTTTCAAATTTTTGAGCAACACTTGGACCTAATCTTAATGCAAATCTCAGAAGTTTCGTTGACATTAGAAGGAAGGAAACGAGTCGAGTCAAATGCAAGGAAAGCGGGAACTAGCACATTATGTGATGTTGGATAGTTTCAAATCAAATAGTAGTGTTTCAAAAAAAATATTAACTTATACAGCTTCTTGAACATTCCTGATACAGCCTTAGCGATAGCCGCTCCTCCCGGAAAGGTTTCTTTGCCAAATGTGTGATTCTTTTTACAAACCTAAAATTTTCACATGCATAATAGATGCATCGGCTTTGTACGTGTGAATGTACGTATGCAGATATATGTGTACGTCCTTATAAATGCACATATATATGCATTCGTTTGTGTGTGCCCTTATGCAAGCATGCATTCACATTTACATGTGTCTGTATATGTGCATGCAAGTGTGTGCATTTTCAATTAGAACAGCTTACCAGTATTGATGAATCACTGAATAATGTCAATCTAATAATGTCATTTTTTTTAATCCTGCATTCGTTCGTTCCGCAGATCCATCGCACTTCTATTGAAGAGAGCTCGAAGCGGGAACCTTTCAGATGGACCGGCTGGAATTAAGAATAACAAGCATATATTGAATTAAATTCAGCCACCTAGACATATTATAACCAAGCCTTATACCGGAAGATCTTGGACCTCGTCCATGAGATTCAGTTGCGAAACGGACGCCTCTGTGATCTGCCTTACTGTGTTCGACTTACTGAAATTAGTGAGCTGTAAGAAGTTTGGACAACAACGCCAGCTATATCAGAATGACGATATTTGGCTTTATCACCATTTTCTGAGCTTCTGTATGTCATTGCTTCTATGAAATGGCACGTTATAAAAGTCATCTAATACAATTTTTGCGCATTGATAAAATTAGTTTTCGCGATTCCTCAACATTGGTGGGCAAGCTCTTTCGAATTTCACAAGGTCCTTTATCTGTTAGGAAATTGTTCACTAACTTGTTTGCTTCGATTAGGAGGGTGTGTACATAACAGACAGGGGCAAAAGAAAGCTTTTTCTACTGTGATGCTCCTTTATCGCCTTGATCGATCGTATCACACTTTATTTTGATTGGCGATCTCAAACCTTTAGCATTCAACTTGTCTCTCGCGCTTATCGGTTTATAGAGGATGCCATCTTCATGATGTCTTGCAATACTGGTCGAGTACATCTCCCTGCAATTTCAAGGATAGCCAGGCTGGACAACCAGTGAGTGAGGCACTCGTTATTGATTGGCGGAGAGTGTTGAAGACGTAGGTGAGAATCAATACAATGCTACCAGCCCTTCGTTCTGCACAATTTCACAACGAATTGTATTATCTCATTATTTCTTACAAATACTACGCTCTTTCCTCTGGATTTCAGAAGCATGGTCTGTGCCCGCACATACGATATAAATGCTAAGCCGAAATGCTTGTAGGCATAAACAGGAACACAGAGAAATGACTGATCCAATAGCTATCTTAAAATTCAGTATCCCCTAGCGCTCATCGATAGACATAAAACTTGTGCCAACTAACACAAGTCTCCCAGATCAATATTACTAGAGGACTGCTTGAAAAGAAAAGGAAGCACAAGCTTCGTTTTTACGTAGTTCATCTAACTAGGCCAATAGTAATTGCAGGCTGTAGAAGATCTTAGCAGGAGGATATCAAAAGCATGGAGAGGGACAAGGCATAGAGTGTGATAATATCACTGCCAGTTTGCTTAAGGAAGATGGCCACAATCCGCATGTATTTCTAGCACGAGATTTGGCATCTTATCTCCAGAAGGGTAAGACCCAGACTAGTGAAGGATATCGCGAACAGTCATCGATCCAAAAAGTGTGACAGTAAGGATCTTAGTAACTATCGTCTAATAAGCGTGTTTATCGTACTATACAAAATCTCCACAAAAATCGTCCTTTTGCGCATATCAAGATCAAGATGAAGCACAGCCAGCTGGATAAGCAGGACTCAGTAAGTATTCTGTTGCATTGGCCACTTATGAACCGTGTCTCGGATCATTGAAGTCTGCTGGGAATATCTTGCGCCTTGCTCTGACCTTTGTCGACGATGGAGGAGCCGCTGGCGTCAAAGCGAATGTAATCCTGTCGGCGCTCAGTGACCAAAGAATACCTGTGTTATATGCGAGTGATAGACTGCTATCGAAACGGCAGCACATAAATACCACTTTTCCATCGGTCTCTTACCATACCCATCGAAAGAAGGGTGAACAAGACGACACTATATCGCTAATGCTGTCTTCTGTTACACTTCAGTGGATAATGAAATTGCTCGACTAATAAGAGAAAGGCATATGCAAATATGAAGATACCTACCAATCTTCGTTTTCAGGGCGATATCATCATTTTCAAAGCAGAAGTGAAGCAGTGACGATGCTTAGTAAAAGCGGTGAGAGAAAAGTGGTCGGGTTACGCATAAACACTATGAAAAGAGCTTATTAGGAATTCATGGCTCTCAGGTGATCAAATTGTACTGGATAGTACTCTAATGAGGAAGACCACTTCGTATGGTAGTTGGACAAACTAAGCAGTAGAGTGAACTCCAAAAGAATGGAAACGCCCTCCTGGAAGACCACGCGAACGTTCTGAGCACGTCATTGTGGTGAACGCCAACCGTCTTCTCAGCAGTGTCAACTTTAAGTTAACGTGTTCAAAGCAAACCATCACCATAAACGGCAGATGTGTGAGAGACAAACGAATGGAAGCCATGTTGACGCTCGCAATGTAGTGAAGACGAGTCGTCAAAGTATCCAGATGCTATAATCCGATAACATTTTCTGAATCTTTCAAAGGTCTCGTGTGGCATCTCTGGTGCTAAACGTACGTTTCGGTTTATTCTCGCAATCCCCCTCAGTAGCACATGCCATTCGGTCCACTCGTTTATCTACATCTAAGACTAACGGCGCCGAGCACGCATCGCTGCACGCCAGTTCTAAAGATCACTTGATACTGCAGTGATTTACACTCAGTTGCTCACGAATGGTGAAAATTCATCACTTCATGTCGAGTTCTATCCACTTGACGTGCAGTGATACATGTTCGGTCGCAGCTACCCTTAGTTGTAGGGAACGCTTAAAGAGAATGCCATGTGTCACTAATGAGTATTGCGAGAGTGAACTGAAACGCACGCCAAACATTAGATAGACCGTATCAGACCTCTGAAAGGCTCAAAATATGCTGTCAGAGTGTGTTGTTTCAAGTGAGCTTCAAAAAACAGTCGATTAGAAAGGTTTTCAATTATTAATAGGAAAATGAGTCAACAGATAATCCATCATTTTACTATTTTGCTATTTTTAGGTTAGTATTGTTATTTCTTCTATTCTGTGCAAAAATCAACTTGATACTTAAAGAAGAGCATAAATCAGATCTCGCAAAATGCTCAGAAATATTTCTAAAAAGATTATTCTAAGCCCTTTCTTAACGTTTGGTATGTCAGCGGGTTACATACGTTTCGGCGACCTCATCTGCCTTATCAGAGCCAAACGCTCCACTATACAACACCTGTCATTGTCACGTCTTAACATTGTGTTTCTCCGCGTTTATAATAGTAAGTGCGACTGATGGGGCGTGTGACCAGAATAAACAGGCGAGACTGCTGAAACGTACGTAAGCCACTGAAGTACTAGGCGTCCAAAAATGCCCGGAACAGTTTATTTGAATATATCAAAGTCCAATAACGAAGCTTTTAGCGAACGGTGGATTGAGGATGGTTGAATATTAATGACATAGTCTGATAAAATGCTCGAGCCTTTCACGGTATTTGTTATGTTCTAGTACTAGACGCACGTTTCAGCTTTCTAGCTATTTTCATCAGTAGCACATGTCATTTGGCTACTCGTCGCAATCGACGTCGAACGAGTTACATTGTCAAGTGAAAAATTCACTTGACGTAATGTTCTTCCAGAGTGATTGAATATTGATTGTATTTACACAGCCTGCGCTTGTTTCAATTATAGCCGCAAGTCATCGAGTGCAAAATTGCTCAGACAACATTTCTCGCTGTCAGATCACCACACTGTGTACATCTCTGTTCCCTCTATGTAAGTATGGTGGTTGAGAGGCCGTGAAAATTTCCAATGCATACGTAAGCCGCTGTCGTACTAAATCGTGAAGAAGGCATAAAGCGGTCTTCATGTTATATCAAACTTCTAGATCGAGATGTCTGAAGAACCCAAGATGTCTAAGAGTTCACGCGCTGTATTACGAGATGAACATTTGATTAGGTCACCTCAGCACTTTGTCGATGGCCTCGATCGCCTTTCCAATTTGGTCCTTTTCTCTTTGCAGTCGGGTCTTCTTCTCAAGGCCTGAAAATTTTATTCTTTACAAATTATGAATTTTTTGTTATCTATTAAATCGATCCTCGTCGAACTTTTTGACTAATGCATAAAAGCAGTGCTTCGCCCTGGAATCCCTACCCACATCCTACTTGCAGCATTACGGGCCGCGACAACCGTGATATATTTTGCCAGTGCGCCTGAGCTAACATTTACATCACTGTCAGTTGTGTTCTATGGATAATGTTTCACAATGGCAATGAGAGGAAATGCATTATTCTTTCGCAGTAGTTAGTTTTTTTCATAATTAGCAAGGTGTTCAATTATTAGAGTTGAATAAATCAGTCACATAATAGGAAACGTTATATTTTACATCACTACAGACTTCAAGACCAGTCAACAGTCATCACAAAAGCATATTGTTATGTGTATAGTTGCAATATAATTGTGTATCAATTTTGGTATCAAAGTAGGTGAAATTTGCGAAGAGAAAGTCTTCTAGTCTTTCTATTCTCCCTCTCGTCAACTTCTTCGGGCTTGTGAGAATTTTACGAACGAACTAATCCTACGAACCCTATTGGCCACATATGGCAAAATTTCTCAGTGCAGTTAATATAAACACAGCGGAAGGTTTCTAATGATGAATGTTTACAAAACATCAGATGATGAAATTGAAACTCAGAGCTTTTAACAAGGTGTGACCGGGTGTATTTGAATTCACAAAAAAGGTATGACTACACGATAAATTAATTGTAATGTAGGATAGGTGTTGAAGGTTTGAAGGATAAACTCTTAGCATTAGTCGACTTCTGAGCGATGCGCAATGCATTAGACTTTATCAAGCATCATAAGAGGCGACTAAATGCATATCTGACCTTTACGATGACTCGCGTTGGTCTAGCGATCTATAAAATTAGAACTGTCATCCTCCCAGAAGAATCTGACACCTATTCGAAGAACGCATAGCGGCAGAGGCTTTGGTTAGCCAGGGAGACGAAGATTGAATTAGCAACCACTTCTGTTTTGCAGTGCCCCTCGAACTCCTACACCCACACCCGCTTTGAATCAAATTACGAACATCCATTTATATTTTGTGTCGCGATATTTTGTTCGCATCCTATGACAGAATTTTAGTAAATTTTCCGGTAAAAATTTTCGTGATGTGTACTTCGTACTCACCGTCAAACGTTAGCATGTAAAAAAGTTGCAAGCAAATAGAGGCTGGAAGTTCACGAGATATCACAGTACAAACGGAAAGCCATTGCATCACGACGTCTCTTGCTTTGCGCATTGACGTAGAGTGATGCAAAATCTCCGCGTCGGCTGGGCATCAAACTTACATTCCACCCTATCCAGGGGTACGTACTCAAATCGTCGCACTACCTACGTCTATTTTGACACCACTCTTTCTACGCTGCAACGTATCTATCTGTCAATAACTAACCGCCAACGGTATGACTGTTTAGTCGCTATCGACATTAAACCCAGTTACGCTGACAGATATTGAGTATTAGATAATCAAACAAAATTCCTTTCTATTCAGACGTTTCTAGCTTTTAGAAAAAATGGTGTCAAAACAGGTGTCGGTGGTGCAACGGTTCGAGCATGCGCTCCCGGATAGGGTGAGATGTGTGTTCGAGTTCTAACTGGCGCAAAAGTTTTGCACATCAGTTTACATCAGTGGGTATATTCATAGCATCATACCACCACTCGAAGCAGTTTAATAAAAAGGATTTCTATTTCTTTGTTTTGCTGTAAGCTATGCTGTATCCTATAAGTGCTATCGGCAATCTCCTGTCAAGGTATTTGATCTGGTGAGCACAAATAGTCATTGAATCTACCTAACCTGAACCAGTAGTCGATATCACTATGCCCAAAAATGTGTTTAGTGCCTTTTATTCAATGACAGAGCTATAGGTCTCCAACTAAGTTTCCGAACTTCATCTAAAAATTCAGAAATTTATTTGTTCAATTAACTGAAGGTATCAAGTAACTTTAATTGAAGTATTCTCCGTTTACCTAAATGCAATTTTGCCAACGCTCCAACGACAACTCAGTTTGATCAAATCCAGAAGATCTTGAAAAATGCAGGCAAGAAATGGCGCAAGGGTAACTGGATTTGTCACGATCTCAGACAAGCTCAAAAGAACAAGAGAAAGCAAAGCGCGCAAGCTAATCTGCGTCGTCATCGCCGCTTTTGGTTTCTATACAGACTCGTTATTATTGATGAATAGTGGACCTTCTTTGAAAGCCAGCGTCGTCCAAATCAGTGGTTTTCATCAGGTCACCAAGTAACCCCAACAGCGACAAATCGATTTACGCTAAAAGCAATGTTGGTCATTTTTTGGACCGAATTGGGCCAATTCATTGTCACTTGTTGCAAGCCGGTCAGACCGTCAACGCTGAGCGTTACTATCAGCAACTGGACCCTTGCAAGAAAGCAATTTTACCTCACCACATAGCCAAGCCATTTCGCTTGAAGACAATGCAAAGCCACACGTTGCCAAGAAAACAAGGAAGAGGTTGACCGATTTGGGCTGGGAGCATCTGGATCGTCCGCCGTATTTGCCAGATCTGCTTTTCTTCGATTTTGATCTCTTCAGATCATTAGAGCACTGGTTGGACGAGAAAAAGGTTTAAGATGTCAATCATTTGCGTCGAGAATCGACTGATTAGCTTGCGTCGAAGAATAATGAGTTTTATAAGCACGAAATTAATTTCTTTTTGGAGCGCTGGCAGAATTGCATCCAAGTAAACGTAGAGTACTTTAATTAATGTTATTTATTAATTTCGATTATTTGGAGAAATAAATTTTTGAATTTTTAAACGGAGTTCGGAAAAAATAGTTGGAGACCTAATATTATATAAGATACAACCGTGAAATGATGAGATAACGTAACATGAAACCTTGGTTGAGCTATGTGGACATGGTTACACTTTTATTAATTCATTGTCGGAGATCTCATAGAACTTCTGTAAATGGTAACTGTTGTAGTATTAGACTTAGAGGAAAAAATCTCTTACTCTCAAGCAATAGTTTAACGCTTGGAAGGCGCTGCACTGGAGTGACCATAATGTCGACAGTCCGCTGTCGTTTAAATTCTTTGCTTCTTTCATGGTCCTCAATAAAGTTGTTCTCAATCAGCTCTTATAAACCACACCGTTAAACTTGTTTTAATGTTCTAAATCGCACCTACCTCGATGAACATTCTTAGTTTTGCGCTGTGCGCACAAGCGGCTTTGATCGTTTCCACTGCGAGGTCGCAGTGGTTGCAATATGAGGGGTACACTCGCAAAAGGTCGTCAAATGCTTCCGTCCAGATCTTGAATAGGCAAATCTATTTGTCGTTTGTTTGGTTTAGAAGTGTGACGATTTTGATTTGACACGGATGTTCTTGCGAATTGCAATAGCAGTGTGAGTTATTTGACTTTATTTTGATTAAATTCACTACATTTTAGTTGCATCTATTGAAATATAGTGCTCGCAGGGCGCATACAGGGTTAAAGGTTCTAGCTCGCTCTCATGGCACACTATCTCTCCGGGATCGGTAAATGTATACCATAGTGGCCTCAGACTTGTCTGGAATGATAAGCAGCCTTGACTGGATACAGTCGGAAGTCACCGTGAGTCATCGTGAAGCCCAAATATGCATTCAATCACCTCAAACGGAGTTAGAAAGTGGAATGCATAAAGCAGCCCTCAAAGATTGGCCAACGTCTAGAGCTTTACCTTTTATCCTTCATCTTGATTTGTTGAAAAGATCCATTTGACCTCATTGTCTAACATCAAACAGTACTTTGGAATTTTCTTCGCATCTCAGCGGCGTAGAAATATTAGTATTATTATTACTTCACACCATTCGCTGATAATATCTAATCGCTAAAGTCATTTTTATCAGTGATGTTAAGAGGCTTCATAGCTCTGATAATTGCAGAGTTCTAAGCAGACACTTCATACAAAATATGGTGGAAAAGTTTTAGGTG
>JAHQIW010001442.1:0-18512 GCA_019055375.1 Parelaphostrongylus tenuis
GGACGAATTTGAATCAATCACAAGAATGCCCATGATTGATTACTTTATTGGTACCACCTCCAAACTCTTTTCAATTTATAAGTTGAAACACACTATTCTCAACGGATAACATCATTCAGTTCTTGTTTAATGCAACTATGTCGACAGACTGGACTTAAAACATTATTTCTCATTATGATTTGTTCTCATTCTTTATATTATTGTATTATATTTTTGATTTTAATCTCATTTTCATTATTATTTTCTTGAAGTCTACGCGACGATATTACCTCTAATTGAGTATTGCAATACATTGTAAAAATAATGGCTATTTAGCATTCAAAGTCAGCATACCTCAAATCACAGAGAATTTTTTTGATTGCAACAGAAAGAATCATCTACGGATCCTTGTTCAAATTACCATGGACGCTGTTTTTTAGTATGAAATTTTAGTGTTTCGTCGACATCATGACATATATTTGTTATATTTTATTATATCAAAAAACTTATTAGTGTAATAAGATGATATATACTCGGTTAATCTTTGCAGATACTGTCTACACTGGAAGGCTCGAAAACCTAGACTTCCCTTTTGACTTTTCCAAGTCCTACGTCAACACACATTTACAATCATAGGAGATTATACAGAAGCCATGTGTACTGTTAGTGCAACACAGCGGAATCCCTTCTATAAATCTACGATTGTGAACCCCTGAAATACTCTGATGGTGCAAAATCTAATGTCGGTTATTGAAAACCAGCTTCGTTGATGATTTTTTTACATGGAATCATTAGATAATGATCCATAAACTAATGTTTTTGTCAAAAATCGTGTCTAATAAGGAAAAGCACAAGTGCTTCAGGTAAAAAGTACATTCGACTTAGTAATTTTAAGAGTTTTACACCCACTTCCCATGGTAATGGTTCACTCTTTGATCAACTTGCGCTAAAATTGCCTAATATTTAGATATCGTGGTCACTCGCTTTTAAATGTTGTAATGGATACGGCAGCATCAGAGACACATCAGACGGTCTTTAACACGGGGCACTGAGGCCTCTAAACTCGAATATTCATTTCAAGAAGCCTTAACGAGTTATAAGCATTTCTTTTCTCCATGAATCCTGTTGTATAATATGAAGTTCTCTTAATGTTCCATATTCGACTTTCACCAACAGATTGGCGACGAAGGCATGGTTTTAGATAATTCTTTTAGAGAATGGAGACGGTAAACCATCGACGAAAATTCTATGAATGCACACATGATGCATAGATGATTTTATATCAAACTAGTGGAAAAGGAAATCACGTTTATAATGTGTTAAAATGCACAGTTTGATGTTGGTATAAAATCTCAAATAAAGCATTTAGGTCGCACATTATTTTGATACGCATTTCTCGCTTCATATCTTGCTTTCAATGTTGTACTTTTTGCCGTTAATCTTAAATCTACGTTAGACTATTGAAAATACGTTGGACAAAGAGCAAATTGACTGATCTACTTATCCGGGTTGAAAATAGGTTGTAGAGCTGCAGAGACAACTTTCAACATTCAGTGCATCTAAATCCATAAGCTGCCAGCGAACACACAATGCAGTGGGAATTCTAGAAGCTTCGCAGCCGAGATTTGAAGATGAGGAGCGTAGTGGCCGGCGATGAAAAGTCATAAGAAGTTGTGAGAAAGGCAATGATCGAGGCTGATCCTCTTGAGACTATACGAGAAGTTGCAAAAAAATTCAGCGTCGACCACTCTACGGTCGTGGGCCATTGGTCAGAAGAAAGGTAAGTAATTGCGGTTTCAGATCGCCAAAAAACCGCAATTATTTTTGCGCCGACCCAGTACTCAAAGTAACAGCTTGAATAACATTCAGAATTTCACAGTATAAGTACCTTTTTCAATAAAAAAAAATATTGTGTCTTCTCATATGTTTTAACGCTAAAGCATTGAACAGCATTTGCACTGGAGGCCAATAATTGAAAATGCTCAATAGCACTATTCAAAGTAGCGTCAGCAGCCTAAAGACAACTCTGCCGTCTCTCAGGCAATAAATCAATACCGCTTTGTGTATAAGAATCTGCTTTCTTTTGATGCCGAATATGTCCCTACTTGCCGTATCATGGCCGCTCAACAAAGCCTTTGTCACAAATTGCTTCTTTATGAATACGAATTACCCTGCTGATTGTCCCATGACCGCAGCCAAATCGTCCCCCAACTCCTCGATAGTCAAAATCGGAGCCACTTTAATTGCTTCTATAACGGCCTCTCGAGCAACTTCGTGTGGACGTCAGGAGCGCGGCTGGTCCTACAATTCGGTGTTGCCTGCGGGAAACTCAGCGAAGAATTGAAACACTAATCTTCTGAACTCAAATCCTTGAACCTTTGCATGGTTGATGCATTGCATGAAGGCAATCTGAGCATCGTGTTTTAATCATAATCGCACAGCAGCAAATTGCGATAAATGCTTCGTTGAGTGGCCATGATGCAGCAAGTATGAACAAAACTGGCACCAAAAATCTTCGAAAAATGCTGCACAAAGCGGTGTCGATTTGTTGCCTGGAAAACGGCACAAATGTATTCATGCTGATGCGGCATACTTCAAATAGTGTTGTTAGGCGATTATAATTACTTTTCGCTGATAAATGTAACGTTTGTTAAGGAAAAACTGATCTCATTCGCTGGGGAAAAACCTTTCATAGGAGTGTTAGTTACGTCCGAAAGCTGAGACTTGGGGCTACATCCCCATGTTGCTGGTTTTTTAAAACACTCTTTCATAAAGATATAAACTTCAGACAATTATGTCTCACACGTGCATATTTCACGCTGAACAGAGCTCTTTCTTTGGATTATTAGTTATCATTCGATAGCGTAATCGACTTTGATTCCAACTCTGCGCTCATATCTGAAAAAACTCCCATTTTCAATCAATGGCCTCTTTGGCTAAATCACGTGCGTGTGCGTGAGGCGGCCACGCGAACTGCTTAGGCGATACTTTTTTACGCCTTCATATGGCCGAAAAATCGATGGACATGGCGTCATTGAATGTGACTGCCTCAGCTAGCCGCACATGAATTGGCCAAAGAGGCCATTAATCGCAGATGGGAATTCAGCTTTCTTTACCTATTGCATTTTAAAAAAAAGCCTCTTCAACTATAAGTACAAGAGAGCTGGAATCAGATTCTAGCTATAGAATGATCACTAATAGTCCAAAGAAAGAGCTCTGACCGCCGAGAAATATGCGCGTCTGCGACGTAAGAAATCTCCTCCTGTAGCAACGTCAAAAAAGCCTTTGTCGAAAACCGATGAAGTATTGCTGTAGTATCAGGTCTCTGCTTTCGAATATTTACTAACTTTTCTATGAAAAATTCCTCTCCTCGGCTTTTCGCTTGTCTCCTCATAACCGAATTGCATTAATATATAATGTATATATGCTATGTATATGTTTATGAGCAAGAATTTTTCATTTTACTATGCTGTAGTAGTGGAATGGTGCTATAACTATATATCAAAAGTGGCTGTGATATATAAGGCTTTGAGCGTAAAGAAGGCGTTGATTCAGCGTTTTACCCATACCCGAGTGGAACACGTGCCACCATTACCCATACCGGTGCCGTCACTCTGTTGTCACTCTCACAACGTTATAAGATATCGAAGCTGTCAGCAACCACCCGCCAACGCGTGTGATTTGGTAGATTCAGAGTATCGAATATCATTCAGCATCCTCAGTAAAGAGTTACATCATAACAGCAGTTTACTTAGCACTCTATTTGATCCGTCATCACAGTGTTTTGTTTTACTGGTTACCATTACTTTTAGCATTCAATTCGTTTTTCGTCTTCATGAACGGCGTGAAATACTAGTTGAAAGAACCTCCTTGCAATCACGAACATAGCCTATTTGTGACGTTTCGTAGGGAGTTGTTCTTGACTGCCGGAGAGAGTTGGAAGGTGGAGCTCTACTCCACGCGCATCGTGACGGGCATCACAACCACTCGGCCACGGCGGCCCTTACATCATAGTAATGCTATGACAAAATAGAAAATTTTTACATATTATCTATATCCAACATATGTCAGCCTGACTGGGCATATTGCCGATTTGTGCATACCAGACCAAGCCAGTTGACGCTTGGTTTCTGGCAGCTTCACTACCTTACGTCGCAGAGAGTGATAGCAGAGCAACGGAATCGATGTGTAGTGGTAGTATGCGCTTCTGGATATGAGGATATGGGAGATAGGTGAGTTCAACTCCCGCCTAAAGTTCAGAGATTGCATACCATTCAGCGGCCTTTGATATATGTTTAATGTACACATAAATAATGAATAGGCAAATAAATAAACATATATATATATACAGATATATATATATATTTATATATATATATATGTATATATAGTGCAGAAAATTTGTAAATGTGACACTATCATCATTTCAGTATTAGTATAGTTGACAGTACACGAAGCAGGTTGCTCGTGAAATAGAATCGAGTGGAATATTTATAACGGTTCAAGGTGTATGAACATTAGCCTTCCAATGACCTAAATCTAATCTTATTTGGTGGCTTAAGAGCTTCTTGAAAAGTAAAAAAAATCTTTGACATACCCGAAAGTTCTAAATCGCCGTATTCAGCGAAAACGTTATATTTTATAGTGATTCCATAAACAGAAGGAAAGTGAGCATTTCAATTAATGACTCAAAAGGAAAGTAATAAGAAAAAACTCATAATAAAACAACCAAATTTATTGGAGAGCTGTTAAAGTGATCGATAGACAGGAGTGCTCTCACATTGTTTTTTATGACTGCTATCCTGTAATATACCAAATGTTCCGGTCAGACCACTTCCAGAAGCAGATGCGATCTCTGAGTTGACTTCAAACGAGGATCTCTGAATAAAAGATACAATGTTCGAACTTTCTTCCTTCGTCGTCGCGTACGCCTCACCGTATTTATTCTCGAGCTGATTATTAATGAACATTTCTGTCTCTAATTGTTCCTGGTGCGCAGGGTTTTCGATAAAACTTTGGTACTGTCCCTTTCAACGGTCACGATTTCGCCGGATTACTGTGTCACGTCTCATCGAAGCTGGACGCGCTTGGCCGTGCTTCCGAAAGTATAAGTAGCAAGCACTAAAATTTCAGAATTTTGTCACGATAGGGTTAAAAAGTGTAATGAAATCCTATTTAAATATTTCACGCAGATAAAGTACTACAAAATTTTTCAATCAACCAGCAAGTGCCATTTGAAGTATGATTATCAATTTCATGCGTTCTTTTCGATACTAATCATGCAAATTCACGCGTTCTTTTCGAGACTACTTGTCACCGACTATGAATCAATAGTGTGCAAACGTCAAAGCTTTTCCTTCCAAAACGGTGTTTTTGAATATCAAAATGATTCGACATCGTTTCGTTGAAAGGTAGTGAGCATTACACTACTCACTTGCATTCTCTTTTCCCCTCTGCACTTCTCCTCCATTCACTTGTTGTTTTAGTCCTGCAGTTCGCGAATTCGATATCTGCGTTCACATTACCCTAAAAATAAAAGCATCTAATTTTTCTTTCATCAACACATAACGAAGCGCGCATGTTTGTTGTGAGTAATCGTTTTTCGTTTAACTCGTCTGAACTACTTGCAAATCGAGAATCGTTAGTTATAAGTTCATGATGGATGTGAGAAGAATTGGCTCTCCAAATAAGATGGCAACCATTACAACTGAGAAATTTTTGTGAACTGATAGATACACTAGCCAGGAAATTGGAAAGTTTTGAAAGCAAGATAGTTGGCAAGGACATCTCTAATGTACTATCTCATTACACTTTTTATCACCTAATCGTAGCTAAACGATCTTCCCAAATGTCGAACTCCAGAACTGAGCGCACACATAAAGTTTCATCTAGACTGCGATTGTCGCATCTGAAATGTGTTACACATATCTAATCAGTTGTGCTGAGGCCAAATCTATGCTATGTAGTGAGCACGTGGTGACCGAATACATCAGGTTCTACAAAGACACTATGCGATTGCTTTGTGAAGCTGATCTGATTGCTCACTTCTAAAGGACTTGATTGTCGTTCTACATTCACTGCATTGAATAAACTTCGCTTAGTGACGTAGCTTATCACCATCGAATTTTGAGCGCTGTAATGCACAGTGGATGGGAGTGTTGATACGGCACGTGGCAAAGCAGCGTTTGATGGAACGAAGAAATTTCGTGCCGCGTTTGATTGTGACCCTGTAGGAATAGTAGGCTGAATTATGCTTTTTTTAGCTAAGCCTTTTGAAGATAATTCGCATCTTGGCAATGACGGCTCACTGGTTTCTGGATTTGCCCATAGTCCGTCGGATTGCATTTGGCCTCCTCCTCACCCAGATTGCAACGTGGGAGACGATTTCGCCGGATTACTGTGTCACGTCTCATCGAAGCTGGACGCGCTTGGCCGTGCTTCCGAAAGTATAAGTAGCAAGCACTAAAATTTCAGAATTTTGTCACGATAGGGTTAAAAAGTGTAATGAAATCCTATTTGAATATTTCACGCAGATAAAGTACTACAAAATTTTTCAATCAACCAGCAAGTGCCATTTAAAGTATGATTATCAATTTCATGCGTTCTTTTCGATACTAATCATGCAAATTCACGCGTTCTTTTCGAGACTACTTGTCACCGACTATGAATCAATAGTGTGCAAACGTCAAAGCTTCTCCTTCCAAAACGGTGTTTTTGAATATCAAAATGATTCGACATCGTTTCGTTGAAAGGTAGTGAGCATTACACTACTCACTTGCATTCTCTTTTCCCCTCTGCACTTCTCCTCCATTCACTTGTTGTTTCAGTCCTGCAGTTCGCGAATTCGATATCTGCGTTCACATTACCCTAAAAATAAAAGCATCTAATTTTTCTTTCATCAACACATAACGAAGCGCGCATGTTTGTTGTGAGTGATCGTTTTTCGTTTAACTCGTCTGAACTACTTGCCAATCGAGAATCGTTAGTTATAAGTTCATGATGGATGTGAGAAGAATTGGGTCTCCAAATAAGACGGCCGTCATTACGACTGAGAAATTTTTGTGAACTGATGGATACACTAGCCAGGAAATTGGACAGTTTCGGAAGCAAGATAGTTGGCAAGGACATCTCTGGTGTACTATCTCATTCCACTTCTTATCACCTGATCGTAGCTAAACGATCTTCCCAAATGTCGAACTCCAGAACTGAGCTCACACATAAAGTTTTATCTAGACTACGATTGTCGCATCTGAGATGTGTTACACATTTCTAATCAGTTGTGCTGAGGCCAAATCTATGCTACTGTAAATTTTGATGAGCCAATCTAAACCACCTGTCCTTTAAAATGGTATAAATAAAGAAACGTGTAGTGAAAGGATCGAAAGTTATGAAGCTCATTTAGAATGAATTGCGTATAGCTCGCGATTGTAGAGTGCAAAAAACTTCTAAGAAAATGAGTTGCTTATTTTGGGTAGACGAAGTCACAGTAGTTGTCGTTTAATCCTCATATACTCCCGTCTCATGCCATGCTCAGAAGCGACCGCTTTTGATAACAATCAGAAGTCACTGAATGCTTGTCCAAAGTGGTGTAAACACAGTATGCAATGCCAGATCATGGACGCAGGAGCTTCGACGCTGACAGTACTTTCCAAGTCGCTCTCATCAGTCACGCTGGCTCACCTGCATCGGAAATGATGCACGCTGTCCCGAATGAGGCAATCATCATTAGAGGCTATTGAGTGTAAATGTGGTCTTAAACAATGAGTGGTCAACCGATGTATCACGTCAGCGCTGCTATCCTCCCAGATATGTATGGCAACAATTTGCCGGCTGTGGAGAGACAAAAAACTCGATGAGACTGGAACTCAGGGTCAATCCAAGGATCACGCGTCTGATGCTAAGCACTTCTAGTTGCTGTGCGATACGGCCTCTTGCCGCATAATAAGACATGTAGTAGTTCTGGTGTACTCCTTGGTTCGTATTCGAATAACAAACTGTTGATCTCAGTGATCAGCAAGTTTACAGATGATATAGGTGATATCATACTTCATATAGGCCATGTTGTCAACCTACGGCTATTATGCCGGTTCACCATTCAACAATTTTTTTGACAAATATTTCTCGCCAGAAAATTAAAAATTACCTTTGTCATTTGATTTTGCCCTGGCCACGCATCTTAAGCTTACAAGCTTACAGACGGCAATACTCTGATGGGCAAAATTATTATTAGGCGTAAAGAGATATATTTCACTTGCTAGAAACTACTTTACATTTTATGATGCTGTTATATGTTTCATGCGAATTTCATATATTATTCTGTGGTCTATTCTCTATGCTCTGTAAAATCGTTTTATGTTGTGCTATCGTTCTGGTGTACTAACAAATCATATCCCTCTCTAGTGTTGACAATTCTCATCGAACAATATTGAGGAGACATAGTGAGGCGCGACAGGTGATAATGACAGAAAACTGTGAATGCTCTCAACAAATCCACTTATGAAAAAGGTAAGCAGTTAAATTGAGCACTCATCGTTCGAGGTGGTATATTTCCTAGAACGTGACGTGGTTGCTCACTACGAGGTGGTCGAGCATACTTTGTCATCTGAAAGCTTCTCAAAATAGATGACTATGATTGCAAGGTCCGCAGAACTAGTGAAAATCTCATCAAATCCTTCACTTAAGAAAAACTTGGAATTATCTATGATGAGGGAGAGTTAGACATGTCTTTACAGAAGTCGAGACAGTGGACCTATGTCGCTAGTGAACCTGCTCGACTATATACAGCCTGCTTTGAACCTGGTTCACCACAAGATGCGTCGAGACGGGACACCATGTTTTGAGTAATTCATATGAAATGTATATTTAGGCTGATATTGTGCAGTTTGAGTGCGCGCGTGGCTCAGTGGTTAGAAGTACTTTAAGCTACATTCGTGATCGTTGGTTCGATCCAGCATCCCTGGCTCTTCAAGCCTTTCATCTCTTCAGGATCGGCAGAGTGCTTCCAGTGTTGATGAAATTGAGTGTACGGCATATCGTTTAGAAATTATTAACAATGGGAGCCTTTGTACTTTTATTGGGCGATTTTGATATCAGCCGATAACGACGCTCATTTTTCTCTCTAAGAATCGCTTTTCAACTAATTGTCCGATTTCGGACGAATAGATGGCATAATTGGCTCGTGGGCAGTCAGGCTATCTAGCTACGAAGGAACCACATCTTGCTGCATTTTGCTCTATCCATGGAAGATTAATAAGCCACAAAAACTAGAGTAATGACGGGTTGAAACCTTTCGTGAAAAGGTGTGCAGTGCTGCCGGACCAACTGTGCTTGATTCAAAGTCACAACAACTTGCACGGCACTAATGATCACCTGGTAGTCAGCCAACACACTCAAACATTAAGACTGTAATAGTGATGAATCGGTGAGGACTGACATTCTTCAAAGCGTAAAGAAACAGATTTCTGATGTTATCATGCAAAAAGACGCGACATATACAGAGAGACTGGAATGTGTCGGCAAATGAAATGACGTTGATAAGAGTTATCAACAAAATGACTTCGTAATATCCATCGTCGAAATTGAACCTATTTGCAGCAAGTATTTCATTACAAATCAACTTTCGCTTCTCAATCATGCTCAAGTAAACCTGTCGGTCTGCTAAAGGACGGTCGTATTGAGGAAGATAATGTGATCATTGTCACGCAGTGCATAAACACTACTAATTCAACTATCTAAGAAACTGCGATCGTAGGAGCTTTAAACTTGATAACTGTACCTTGTTGGGCTACTAAGAGAAGTAGAAAGAAGAGAATGGTGGCATTAATATACCAGCACTCATTTTCAATGTGAACTTTTCTAGAGTTGGGGCAAAATCCCCGTAGATGGACTCGATTTCGGTTTTAGCTTAGGCACTAAACATGACTTCTATCAAAATTGAACTATATCAAACAAGGGCCACTAACGTTCGGGCGTGGTGTGCCGGATGAAACAGGAGGTGGCTGAACTGGACAGATGAATGTTGTCATAGTCACTGGATAGTCTGGAGGGCGATGAAGATCAGTTATGTGAAAGCTGAAAAATACAACTGCACGGCTGCAAATTTACTACAAAATCCTAAAGAAACCTCCAAGGGTATGATACTAAAATCTGAGACAAAATCATAATATGCACTTGTTTTTTTACAGTGGCGAGCGAAATACTCTGAAAAAATATAAGCTCATCAACCGGAAAGATCGAAAGTTCTATTCGATAGATAATTGTCTACAATAAAATCGAAAGTTCATTCTGGATTGAATAATTAAGCTATGGAAACGTGATGTCAGCCGAACAAATAGGTTTTTGTGTTCTGCACTGCAGACTAGTAGCTTTAGTTAATCTGTTGTTGTTGTTGGCATTGTGTCTACAGTTGACTAGCCACATTCAAAGAAAGGAGTAAATTTTAAGATTATAAAGAAACCTCGTTTGCAAAATTTCACCGAGAGTGTGCACATCATCGGATGTGGATGTCTGCATTGAACACGCTAGCTTAATATCAGTCGTTGACGAAGACAACACTGGAGTGTCAACCAAATGACTTGACGACTTTGCCTAGAAAATAAGATTGCTAGAGATTCAAATGCTACATTTGCATTGCATGCGAAAACAAGCTACAGTATTTGTTTGTGATTTTGAAATACTTTTAGGCTAAATTTGGTTCCTCAAGCACTTAATTATCAGAGTGGTCGACTGTCATTGATGACTGTCACAGTACATAATAATGGGTTTTCCAATCAAGTCATCGGAGTGGAGAACGCAGACTCGTGGTTGGTAAGTAGTTTTTCTTTTTGCCAAGCAATTTTCCGTCTTCGCAATTCTTTTTTCATTCACTGCGCGTATCACGGTGATTACGACATCCAAATCGTTCTTACATTTTCTTCGTGAGCGTCTTAAATTACTGGCCGAGCACGTCTTACAATCTCGAGAACAGTCGTCTGGCTCTGGCTCCCATAGGGCTTTCGAGGGGTTTACGGTGGGAGCGCCACGAACAGCATCACTCACCACTCGACTACGCCATCCGCCCCAATCCCATAGTCCTATATGAGGACTTGAAAAATTTGTTTTGCAAATAAGGTATTTGAAAGTGATACGGATAAAAGCGTGTTGGTCTACTCGTGGTTTCTTAGTAATGATTTTCGTTTGGTTTACAAAGGCGTATCAGAATGTGAAGCTCTTCATCGTTCGCATGCTCTAGATAACGACCTTCAGATATTACTGAAAAAACAGTGTTTCAAGTATAAACGGTTGACGATAAGAGCCAGTCTATCATGCGACCAACTGCGTTCAAGTGAAGTTCTTGACGAAAAGGTAAAAATTGTGCCCATTCATTAGCTGTAAATTACGTCAATTTTACCAGCGATGTGGAGTTACTAAAATGATTGAATTCTGTGCAAAACCGTACTTTTGGTGCCGAGCAAGATTGTAATGGAACAATCGTTTCTGATGAGCCGCATTTTGCCTCCTCCGTACTTGCATCAGCTGCTGCACAATTTCTGAAAAACAATCGTCCATTCAAATTCAACAGTCTCGTAGAAATAGCCGTGGACCGATACAGGTAAGGCCGACGTTCGTTAAATTTTTCAGGCTTTCGCTCTCACCTCTCTCGTGCTGTCTTGATTCGTTTTTGATTCAGACACTCGTATTGCAGAGAGTATCGTCCATATTCTGGGCGCTCAGGCCATTTCTGCAAAATATCTCTCGACATCTAGATCCATTTTGTCCAGATATAGGCCAAATATTTCAACGTTGCCAGATAATGTCGTAGCAATTGGAAACCTGTTGCGTTCTGCTTCGCAGTTCACCACTGCTAAGATCTTCCAGTAAGGAATAGTCAGGCGGAGAAAGTGTGTGCTAAATATATCTCACGTAAAGAGGTGGATTTCTTAAGTCCAACTTCTATAACGAGCTTATACCAAAATATGCTCACCTCACTACCATCGAGTGAACTCGAATCGTGTGAGCTCATTAGACCACCCAGCCGAGACTTTTCTGTAGAAATAAGCCACATCGCAATGCGCTCCCACAATCAGAGTATGCATTTACTATTTTGATACTGATTTCAAAACATTACTGATAACGACGTCAGAATTTATCATCGCTACTTGATCAACACTACTTTAATAAAGAGGGTGAACAGAGTACATTTAACTGATCAGTATTCTTTCTTGGAAGGTGAATATAACAAAGCAGAAACATTGTAAATAGAATTTTTGAAAAAAAATGCTATTTATCACATCCAGTATTTTATTTCTCAAGAGATTTGTTCATTAAATGTGCTATCTTTAAGGTGGTATCTACCCGTATTTACATTTTGTGTCTGAACAGAAGAACGAGTCGATGTTTTTCTATGCAAATTTATGAAACTTCAGATTAAACAGTTCACTTCTAAGTGTCGAACGCATGTGTTCTACCACAAACGCTTCAGACTCTCGGAACTCATTTTGAAATTTTTAAATTCAATAGAGTGAAGAAACTATTAAAAATTTCATGGTGTAGTTTGTTGTTGACGAAGTGTAATCTATTGTTTTTCTAACTACTTTGCAATAACGCACTTTGATCCTAAAAGTGTCTGAAAAGGCCACTGTAACCAAAAACACCGCCATTTTACATATAGCATCTGATTTTACAGAAATGTGTCTGTATATGAAACAAGTAAATAAAGAGACTGTCAAGGTCGAAACACGTGTATCGGGATCTGTAAGTCAACCCTTATGTAACAGACCACATGCGTGGCTCAAAAATTGGCGTATTTTGCCGTTTCCTTACTTGCGTCAGCTGCTGCACAATTCCTGAAAACAATCGTCCATTCAAATTCAACAGTCTCGTAGAAATAGCCGTGGACCATACAGGTAAGGCCGACGTTCGTTAAATTTTTCAGGCTTTCGCTCTCACCTTTCTCGTGCTGTCTTGATTCGTTTTTGATTCGGATACTCGTATTGCAGAGAGTATCGTCCAGATTCTGGGCGCTCGGGCCATTTCTGCAAAATATCTCTCGACATCTAGATCCATTTTGTCCAGATATAGGCCAAATATTTCAACGCTTGCCAGATAATGTCGTAGCAAATGGAAACCTGTTGCGTTCTGCTTCGCAGTTCACCACTGCTAAGATCTTCCAGTATGGAATAGTCAGGCGGAGAAAGTGTGAGCTAAATATATCTCACGTGAAGAGGTGGATTTCTTAAGTCCAACTTCCAGAACGAGCTTATACCAAAATGTGCTCACCTCACTACCATCGAGTGAACTCGAATCGTGTGAGCTCATTAGACCACCCAGCCGAGACTCTGTCTGTAGAAATAAGCCACATCGCAATGCGCTTCCACAATCAGAGTATGCATTTACTATTTTGATACTGATTTCAAAACATTACTGATAACGACGTCAGAATTTATCATCGCTACTTGATCAACACTACTTTAATAAAGAGGGTGAACAGAGTACATTTAACTGATCAGTATTCTTTCTTGGAAGGTGAATATAACAAAGCAGAAACATTGTAAATAGAATTTTTGAAAAAATGCTATTTATCACATCCAGTATTTTATTTCTCAAGAGATTTGTTCATTAAATGTGCTATCTTTAAGGTGGTATCTACCCGTATTTACATTTTATGTCTGAACCGAAGAACGAGTTGATGTTTTTCTATGCAAATTTATGAAACTTCAGATTAAACAGTTCACTTCTAAGTGTCGAACGCATGTGTTCTACCACAAACGCTTCAGACTCTGGGAACTCATTTTGAAATTTTTAAATTCAATAGAGTGAAGAAACTATTAAAAATTTCATGGTGTAGTTTGTTGTTGACGAAGTGTCATCTATTGTTTTTCTAACTACTTTGTAATAACGCACTTTGATCCTAAAAGTGTCTGAAAAGGCCACTGTAACCAAAAACACCGCCATTTTAATATAGCATCTGATTTTACAGAAATGTGTCTGTATATGAAGCAAAGTAAATAAAGAGACTGTCAAGGTCGAAACACGTGTATCGGGATCTGTAAGTCAACCCTTATATAGACAGACCACATGCGTGGACCAAAAATGATCATTATCAGGCGTACTGAAATTTGAGACTGGTCTCAAGAAAACACTTGAAACAAAAGATATAACATAGTTGGCAGTACCAGTCAAGCAATCGAATGTAAAGTACTGTCGATTCAGTGATATTTCCACTTAACGGCACGTGTAAAAAGTTCGTCGTAACCACCTCTTTGTAGAATTTCTGTTGCTCAGAGAGCATTGGCTAAAGACGAAGGGTACCGTACGACTGCCAAGGTCGTCACACCTATATCGATCTCCATCAGTTACCCCATAATAGACCACATGCGTGGCTCAAAAATAATCATTAACAGGCGTATTAAAATTGGAGCGTTGTCTTAAGAAAAAACTCGGAACGAAAGGAAGTAACTAAACTTATAACTATTGAAGTTTCCAGTATGGTTGCAGCTTTTTTTCGAGTAGCTGATGTCACCACGGTCTCGTCAACGAACCATCCAAGTTTGTGTTTTTTCATAGTTAAGAGACTCAATCATTATTGTACGAATCTTGCCTTTTTATCATCAAGTTTTCCTTACTATTCTTGTTTCAGATGGATATTTTGTCGAAGAGTCGTAGCTTTTTTAACGGCTCAACACATAGAAAGTGTTGCTATTTAATCTTGTTAAAGGATATTTGTAAACACTTGTGGTTGCCTCCCGACGCCTCCAGTGGCCCAAACATCTAGTGAGGGCGTAGTTTGAAATTGATGATATCGACTACTGCGTTCATGTCATCAAAAATCATCATTGCTGTACTGTTAAAGAGAGAGAGAGTGAGAAATTGTACACCACCGACAAATGATCGCCATCCCCCTACCGTTAGTGGTCTACAGTTCGCTTGCTTTTCCATATTTATGCAGAATAATTTATATAACCACGGACCTCCCTCTTTGAGGGATCCGCGCCCGGTTAGTCGCGAGGGCAGGTGGCGCGTTCCCTAGGTGGTGGATAGGGGAATAAAATGCGAACCAAAAGTGACCGTGTGCTTCCCAGAGATGCAGGTGGATTCAGGGGACGAACTCCCTACTTTTGTAGCGCCGACTTGACAAAAACTCTATTTCAACGAGTCAAGTCGGCTAAAAGCCTGAAATCAAGCGGCTGGGAAGTACATGGGAGGCGGTTGGGAGTCGCCTTCAACAAATAAGCTCCTCCCGCTCCTCCGAGAGAGACTGGCAAGCTACTCGTGGTTACCCAGCCGCCACGTTTAGAGCCTGGCAAGCCATACGTTGGGTATCAAAATATCAAAAACGGTAACAAATATGGGCCGCATTCCCCTGACCCCGAAAGAGCCCCTGGTACGGCAGCGCCAGGTAGGACGAGTACGGAGAGGCTGCTAAAATCTCTGGGCCGAACTAGGCTGCCAAGATTGAAACGGACTAAAATGACGATCTGTACCTACAACGCAAGAACCCTTGCTCACAAATCCGCTGTAGAAGATCTATTGATTCAAGCAAGAAGAATAAGGTACAACGTCATTGGCCTGGCTGAGACGAGAAGGCGCCATCCTTTTTCACGCTGCCTATGACACCGGAGAAGAACTGTTTCTTGGAACATGCGATCGCAGAGGTGTCGGTGGCGTTGGCGTCCTCGTGAAATCGAATTTGACCGTGAGCATTGATTCGTTTGAACAACTAACAACACGTATCGGACGATTACGGTTGAAACGATGTGGTTCTATGCCGGCTTTGACCATCTTCATTGCTTACGCACCAACATCAAGCTATGACAAAGACGAAGTCGAAGCGTTCTATATGGACCTCGAAAATTTCTTCAGAGAAGATCATACATTCTTCAAGGTCATTGTCGGAGATTTTAACGCAAAAATTGGGCCTAGAAGAACGTCTGAAGAACGTCACATTGGGACCCACGGACTAGAATGGAATGAACAGGGTGAGAGGCTATCCGAGTTTATCATGACGACCCAAACCATCCATGGTAACTCGCAATTCCAAAAGCCTATTTCTCAGCGATGGACGTGGGAGTCTCCCAATGGAGAGTACCATAACGAAATAGATCACATCATAGTAAATCGAACGTTTTGCCTGACCGACGTCGCTGTTGTTCCTAAGTTCTACACGGGATCAGACCATCGCCTCCTTCGCGCAACGTTCCGATTTTCGAGGAGAGGAGAGAAAGCCGTTAAATTCAAACAACGAAGTCCCAGAACTACCATAAACTGGGATGTATTCAAATTATTAGTCCGCTCTTGGGAAGATACCGTTGTCGACAACATCGACGAAGAATACGATCGACTCGTCGAATATCTTCACGTTAGCGCTATAAAAGCCGAGAGTCCTAAGGTCACGAAAAGACGCTTGTCTCCGCAGACACCCGAGCTGATACGTCAACGTGGAATCGCACGAGCTGCAGGCAACAGAATCCTTACGTCCGAACTTGCGAAACGCTGCAGAGAAGCGATAAAAGAAGACCTCAAAGAGAGAAGAGAAGCAGTTATGGCAGAATCTGCAGAAGGTGGGAAGAGCATTGGCAAAGCCCAGCGAGGCTTCGCCAACTATAAGACCAAAATGATTGCACTCCGATACCCTGATGCGACACTTACAGCTTCGAGAAGGGCTATGGAAAAAATCATCCACCAATACTACTCGGATCTCTTCGCTAGCCATGTCCTCTTACCGTCATATAAATTGAAAGAGGACGAATATGTCGTTCCACCGGTACTCCCTTCCGAAATCCGACATGCTATATCGTCGGTGAAAAACAGAACAACACCCGGTACAGACAGGAATAGACCGGAACACATGAAGAACCTGCCGCCAGTTCTCATCAACACCCTGGCTCGGCTCTTCACTTGCTACCTGTCAGAATGCAAGGCGCCTATTCAATGGAAAACCAGCAAGACCGTATTGTTGTTCAAAAAGGGAGACCTTCACGACATAGGCAATTATCGTCCAATCTGCTTGCTTCCGTTGTCTATAGACTCTTTATTCGAGTCATCCTAAAAAAGATTGACAGAACACTGGACGAAGGGCAGCCATGCGAACAAGCAGGGTTCCAAAAGGATTTAGTACCATAGATCATATCCACACGATCACAAGACTCACTGAAGTTTCGCGAGAGTACAAACAACCACTCTGTCTCACTTTCATCGATCTGAAGAATGCCTTTGATTTAGTAGAAACAGAAGCGGTTTATAAAGGCTCTGGATAACCAGGGCGTCCCTACTCGGTACATAATAATCCTTCGTGAGCTTTATTAAGATTTTACGACCAAAATATCTCTATTCTACAACAATATCACCATTGACGTAAGAAGAGGGGTTCGACAAGGCGACACAATTTCGCCAAAACTATTCACTGCCACCCTACAAAACGTCATGCGAACATTAGAATGGGACAGAAATGGGAGTGAAAACTGACGGTCGACAATCAAACCATCTTCGCTTTGCTGACGATATCGTTCTCATAACACCAAACATCAGCCAAGCGAGAACGAATGTTGACTGATTTCGATAACGCCTGTGGAAAGATTGGTCTTCAACTGAATCCAACGAAAACAATGTTCATGAGGAATGGATGGGTTTCTAATGCCCCATTCACGCTCAACGGAACGACAATCTCCGAATGCTCCAGTTACGTCTATCTAGGTTGTGAAATCAACATGATGAACGACCTAGCCCCAGAGTTGAGCAGGAGGAAACGAGCTGCTTGGAGAATGTTTAGAGCATCGAAGATGTAGTGAAAGAACAAAGAACATCCGACTTTGAGACAACCTTTTCAACTCGACAATTATCCCTGCCCTAGCGTATGCAGCAGAAATCTAGTCGCTACGAAGCGGGATGAAAGATCACTTGGAGTTATCGAACGCGCAGTCGAAAGGTCGATGTTAGGAGTATCCCGTATCTCGCAAATGAAAGAAAGGTTCCAAAGCTCCGACCTACGTCAACGATCGAAAATCAGAGACGCCGTTTCACAGGACATGCGAAAATAAAATGGGCCGGACACGTGATGCGCTTCAACGACAACCGATGGACGAGAGCCGTTACCGACTGGATTTCTCGGGACGTCAAGTGCTCTAAAGAGAAACCACTGACCCGTTTATCCGATTTCTTTACGAAAGCGATAGAAGAAAGATTTGATGCTCAGCAAATCCTAGAGCGAGGAAGACCCACTGAGCTACTCTTGCACGCGATAGGGAAAAATGGAAGAGTTGCTAGTACTCGCTCGAGTCACTCGACGATCAGCGGAACGACAGGTGATACAATTTATATAAACGACAACTATACAAAGAACAAGCAGAGTTCCGGTCTGCAACTCTTAGATCTTTTTAGGTGCTATAAAGGTAAAATCCCTGGAACGTCAGCCGTACTAAATTGAACTACCGACAAGATATGCGTGGAATCTCATGTGATCACGCTAGGATAGTACAGCATCTACATATTAAAAAACGCTTTAACTCAGTTCAGTTTTTAGAGAATGTGGCTTAAAAACTCATTTTATTCTGTCACAC
>JAHQIW010001445.1:0-70627 GCA_019055375.1 Parelaphostrongylus tenuis
ACTAATTTCTTTGAGATTATCGTCCTAGTCCTCCGAATGCGGACTGTAAGAAGTGCGTGAAAAGCCCTTCTTCGTAACTGTCATGGTTTTGAAAGTGATTCGAAGGATCACGTGCATGAAACATTAGGGACGGCCTTTGAGAAATGGTTAGATGAGTTGGATGAACCTAAAACACATTCAGCAACTAAACACTTTGCTGAACGTCTAAGTTTGGGACTCAGAGTGAACAAGGAATGAAGCAAAAGCATCTTTGGCGGTGGACATTGTTCTATGGATAAATGCAGCTGGAGAGAAGCGTTCGATCGAACGTTGCATAATCAACGTTTTCTATTAGCACTTATTTGATCCGTCATCACAGTGCCCTTTTTTTGTACTGTGCGTATCCCAAAAGTTCTAGCATTCAACTCGTTTTTCCGTCATTCTCTTGAACGGCGTAGAATACTGGCTGAGCGAATCTCCTTGCAATCTCGAGGAGAGCCTTGCTGTGAGGTTCCATAGGACGTTGTTGTTGACTGCTGGAAAGAAATGTGTGGCAGAGCTGAGTTCCACGCGCGCAGTGACTAACATCACAACCACTCTACCATAGTGCCCCCGCAATCAGCATTGTAAATGATAAAATCGTTCAAATACGATTTTTTCCCCAACATACTCATTGGACCTCCCACCGATTCAACATCCCTTTTTGAAACCCGAAAGCTGGATGCAAAGATTTATGAAGTCCCGAAACTGACTATCCATCAACTTTGCATAGATACAATAATTCCACAAATAAGAGGCTAAAAATAATAGTAATTAATAAATACACTAGTCCACTCAATTGAATACTTTGATAACCTTAGCAACGGTTATAAACAATTCCTTGGATGGTATGATAGAAAGCTTTTTTTATAGCAACTGCAACTTGTTCTTTTACGAGTCTATCAATATTCAATGAAGATAAGCTGTTCAGAGCATTACGTCGGAACGTGCTTGACTCAGGACAGAAACTAATGTGAGGTGTGGTCCGAGGTCACGCGTGATTACGAGGAACTCGTTCTTGCGGTTTATTCAAGATTTTCTTTATCGTGTCTTCTGCTAAGGTTACGAAAGTATTTGAGTCATTAGACTGCAATGGTCTGGTCCTTTCCAGGCTGTGAAAATGGCGAAAGCGTCAATACTTTGACTATTGTATCATTTTTGTGCTGTATCTTTATACGCGATTCACTTCTCGTATCTACTTCTTGAGAAAAAATACTGAATTATGCTCAGTTCACAAGGCTCTTGCTGTTGGAAAACCTATTGATCCCACAAAATCAGGGTCTAACCAATATCTGATGAACAGTAGCGGTATTATTTTCCTTTCATTCTGCCACGCACGTTTAGTACTAGATTATTAGCAATATTGATTTCAATACAATGATTATCACGCTGCGAAAAGTTCATCCCGAATAAAAAATGATTTCTGTCAAATGGCATAAGGTTGCCGTTGATCCCCCTTATCTATGGTTTTAATTTCCATCAACTAACTTTTGACAACTAGAATTTTTCGATTTCTTCATAGATTAAGAAATATTAACCCTTTTGCTTCCATGGTAATATCTCCCTGGCACGCGACGCGCTCGCCGAGTGCGACGGGAGCACTCCAGTAACAATTTGGTAGCTTTCTAAGGAAATTCGGATTTGTGCTTTTTGACGAGTGTTTGATTTACAGTATATGGTTCAGTACAATAGAAAAAACTTCAATGAGGCTGTCGGTGGTAAAACAAAGCCGATGCATTCATTAAATCCACCAGTGCTCAAGGGGAAAACTAGATGCTTATGTTAGGATCATAGTCAAGTTATGAAACATTCTCATATTATCTTAACTACATTTATCCATATCTCGATCATATTTACCATTCACTTCCTCTATCAATTGTAATTCCTTTTCGTTCGTAGTTACAGATGATCAATCGTTTAATAATTAATTACGTAATCATTTTGTACTTCTAAAATTAAACATTACGGTTTGGTTTGATAAGTTTTGATAGCTCTAATTTCATATAATAGCCAAAAGTTATCATGCACTTTTTAACACTTTATTTAATCCGTCATCACAGTGTCTTTTTTCACTGTGCGGATTTCAGTACTTCTAGCATTCAATTCGTTTTTTCGTCTTCTTCTTGAACGGCGTAGAATACTTGTTGAGCGAGTCTTTATGCATTATCGAGGATAGGCTTGCTCTGGCGTTTCAAAGGGCGTTCTTGCGGACTGCCGGAGAGAAGGGGGAGTTTGAGTTGGCTCCACGCTCGCCGTGACCAACATCACAACCACTCTGCCGCGGCGCCCTGAAAGCTATCATAGTGAATGAAAATAGCAATACAAGGAGTAGTTTGACAGAGATGATGCAGAACACTGTATTTGGAACGTGCATTAAAACTGCAGATGAGGCGGCTTCCTGCACCCTCTCCATTTTTCTCCAATCTAAAAAACTTCATGTAAGCTAGTGCAGGTTTGGAGTTTTGCCATTACATGAGAGACCTGATCTGCAACTCGCTATTGGACATCAATCTTCATTACCTAATTTCGCTTACACAATCTCTCCATAGATGGTTGTGGAGTTTCTGATAAAAGGGAGAACATTAGCTGGATAAATTAAACGCATTGGCTAGGTAGAACATATTATTGCCTTCGACCGGTACAAATGTAGCGCTTACCTCAGCTATCTATGAGATGACACTCTTCTTCCGTCAAAAGCGAGCAAGCAGGTGCCCAAAATGCTCGAAGCCATGTCGCTTTCAGTGTTGACTGAATTATTTGAGTTACACTACAAAGACGAATTGATATTGATGTAAAAGCCAAAGATGAATAAGCTAGTGGTAAAAAGCAAATATGGATAAGATCAGAAAAAATGTGAAACAAGAGTTCGAAAGGCATTGTTCTCCAATGGTGTAATTTTAGCTTTTCTAAACTGAAGATATGAGAACACGAAAGCGTTTTTCTAAAAAGATCAAGAGAGTTAATCCAATATGTCAATCTTTTCGTAACAATAAAGTATTTGTAGAATCGAAATTCCACTATGTAGTACCAAAAATCAGCTGCGAAATCAAAAAATGTATCTGGATGCAGAACTTATTTTTTTCAATAACTTTATTTCGAGTGCTTTGCTTAGACCACGCTCAAATTTCAATAGATCCTTTCATTATTATTTGAGCCAGCTTGTCATGTGGTCTGGTAAGAGCTCTTGTACAGCCCGATACACGTGTTTCGTCCTTACAGACTCGTCAGCCGGGCAGAACCTGTCGTCTTTCGATCTTTTCATAGCCAGTTCTCTCGGGAGCCTCACACTCCTTATATAGAGTCATCGAAGACGAATCAATAATAATGAAAGGATCTATTGAAATTTGAGCGTGGTCTAAACAAAGCCCTCGAAATATTTTCTTTTAGTTAGTTTAACATGAAAACTTCTCGAAAAAATGGTTCTACTTTTATCATAGATCTCATAGTAGTACCTTCTGTGATAAACACCATTCAAACACGATGCTGTCTTCTTGAGCATAGATTTCATTACCTAAAGGGTGAGGAGTGAGGGAGGTGTTGGGCAGGACGCTCATTAATGCGAATCTTTCTCTCACGAGCATCGCTGCAATCGGTGTATCATGCATGATAACGCGTGACCCAAAGAGTTCACAGGGATGCAATGATACCGTTATGGCGATTGTTGAATAAGCCATGTCGTTTGAATATAAAGTAGATCTTAAGGAGCACAAATCGGTTAAAAATTGTAGTTTCATAATTTTGAGTTTCTACTGTTTTCAGTTCAACCTGCAGCTTTCACGATTTGATGCTAGAGTGTTTAGCACATAATAATAATGCGCAAAAAGACTATAGTCTTCTGCGTATAACTGTGTTCTCAGATGAAACGCTAACAGGAAAGAAAGTAATATATCGACACGGCCAATTTGTGTCCCAGGTGACCAAGCTCTGCCTGGATTACCATCAGTTTCTTGTCACGATCGTTACTGATTATGAGAAAACGAGTCACAGCGTGACACATCAGCGGAACTATTAGCGGTTGTCGACCAAGGAGCGATTCCGTTCTCCATGAATACTCTGTCACACTGTAACCGAGACTGCAACGCAAAATAAAACTTTTCTCTTGGCATCTCATCATTGTCGTATGAAAAGGGTTTCGACAAGAGACACTGTTTCTCCAATGTGTCATTGCTACACTGCACTACTGCGTCATTCGACTGAAACCAAAAGTGCATACATGTTTATAGGAAGATCCGTATGGACCTTTGTTCCCGCTTAGTACTGCTTCTTTCCGAGGAGTACTAATGAAACACAAACGATGCTTGATAACTGGGAGTGAAACGTGTAAAAACCATGGATTACGCATAAACAAGACAAAGAGACTTCATCAAGAACTCATGGTGCAAAGAAGAACAGATCGAATTCGATATTCCTCAATCACAACAACCATCTGATAAATATACTATGGACCTATACATAGAATAACATGAAGGAGAAATTATGCGGGAAAAGAAAAATAGTGTGGGCCGCAGTTCTATTTCTTCAAGAAACCTCGGAGTAGATAACGGATCCAAACTCATTGCTCATTTTTTCGTTCAACAGCCCTCTCACTTTCTGCTATGTAGCAAAGCAGTGAGATACATCAAAAATTGTTTACCACCCACATGACAGTGATACGAAATTTCCGAAGTTTATTTGGCACTCACAAAGTTCAGCCGATCTGCGAAGATGGTCTCAAAGAACTACACCATCACTGAGATCCACGATTGGATACCACAAGTTTTTAAAACCCCATATGGCAATGACTTCTGACTCACGTATCGCCAAATGAGCCTCACGTACGTTACCATGCTCACAACACGTCACCATCGGAAAGGACGTTGGACAAGATCTCAGGCTGTTTCCTTATCTTCCGAGCCCAGATAGATTCTTCTCGTCTTGAAACGTTTTGTTACTTCAAAGACCTCAATGCTAGGCACTTGAAAATCAAATTGGAATCATTTCCCTCATCGAGCATTAATTTTTTAAAGGTTTCTCTTTTGTTGACTAAGGATTTACACTAAACTGTTAGTGGTCATTCATAAGCATAAGTCAGAGAGGGTCCATAAATGTAGTTTTTTGAAAAATGTTTTTTTTAAAGCGCTGTAGTATTCGCAATAAACGGTCAAATTCGAAATAAAGTTATGTTTTGCGTTGACCGCGCATTCTCACTGTTAATTTGATGAAAGCACGAAAATCACATGAACGTGTAGGGAAAATCGCGTAGTATTCGAATCATAAGATCAACCTGAGTTTCTTTCAAAGTGAAGAAACAATTCTTGATTGAGTAACAAAAATCGCTTTGCACATTAACCCACCGAAGCGCAATCCATCGATGGCCGTGTTGAAACAGCGGCATTCCTTTTGCGTATCGCTCCTCACCCCGTAGATTAGCCAAAAAACGCATGCTCATGTATGTGAATCAATTTTATTTCTTCAGTTCCATTCCAGAGGAATGGTTTTTCAAGAGATTAAGCACCGCTTCGCAATCGTTGGATCTTACGCTATCGAATGATTGCCAATAGTCAAAAAAAGAGCTCCGTTTGGTGAGAAATATATGCTTATAAAGACAGATGTTTTTCTTTCATTAAAGTGTTAAGAAAAAACTTTTTCGGAAAAAAAGCCTACATAGTTCTCTAGCCAGAGCTACGGCTTACGAACGAGCACTGAAAGTGCCATAAAAAGCCATTTTTCAGCTATAGGGATCGTTTCTCCGTCTTGTGCTGTCTAACGGAAAAGTACCATCATTCAAATTTTCAAATATACGGTGATGTATTTTATCTAAGCTTGATAATTCGGACATCTTCTGCAAGTCGAACGATTGCGTATGCGTCTGCAGTGCAATCGGCTTTAGGATCAGTTTAAAAATAATCCCATTATATAGTTTTTTTCACATTATAGTAGCGATTTGAGAAATAGTATCTGTGTGTCTCACATGCATGGATCAATTTTTATTCATCACTCATTGCAGACAAAATTCACTCACAGAGGATAGAACACAAATTTGTCGTTACATGCATAGGTGAAAACCAATGTGACGGCGATGATATAATATAAAGCGATGACGCTGATGTCTGGAATACTGATAGTTTCAGTAATCATGAATTCCAGTTAGTATAGTACTCTAAGTATTCGATACTGGCATGATTTTAGGGAATGATTGACGGTACGGTGTGGTTTCCATTATTGGCTTCATCGACCTTATTCAGCTCATTTTTGGCCGTTTCGAAAGCACGTTCAAATTTTGTTGTGCTGCCTTCTTTGATTCGTTAATTATTGCACTTTGAGTCTGTGGGGACGGATTGAACGCAGATTGTGTGGCTTCCGCACCAACATCACCATATTGTTTCGGCTCAACCATAATTGTTTTGATAGAACAGTGTGACTTCTGTTCTGCCGCCTGCTTTGCAGTACTCATTACTTCTCAGCCGTCCTTCCCTGGCCTAAAATCCTCATGTACTCTCTGTTTTCATAGATTATTATGAGACAAAAGATTTGAGTGTAATAAATTGAACACACAACATTTCATCCTTATTTAGATGCCGCCTCATTCCAGCTTTACTCAACTGTTCAATGGTATGCTTGACGAGTTCTGCGAAGAAATTGTTTCCCACAAGACTTGTCCCTTTGAGACCGTATTCGCTTTTCAACGTTGAACAATGGAAACGAGACAACAAATGTTAATTTTTTCGTCGTCACCAATCCTTCACTTGATGGTAGCGACTAGGCAGAAAAAAAGGCGGGCCGGAACAGCTAAAGAGAAACCAGCTGCATATTTTCCAGCAAGTGCAAAAGATATCAATCTGTTAAGCGGAATAAATAGGTTAAATGATTTGCGATTCTCTATCTCGAGTGTTAGCGATTTTCTTACTGACTAATAAGGAATTCGCAGCGTCAGCTGTTCTTTATAATCGAAATGATAAACGTAACCAGTTTATGATTAAAAAGACTCCGAGCTGCTCTTAATGACTAATCAAGAAATATCAGACCAGTAAGCACTTCGGAAAGAATCTAGTCAAAGGATGTCAGAGAATCTGATCTCGGTCAGGTAACGCAGCCTCAATCCCTATCTGTAACCCCCAATAACCCAATCATATGAATAGGACTTGAAGTTACATTGATGAATCTATATCATTTTCTCATTGCGCTTACTCTTAATTCCTCCACTGATACTCGGCGTTTGAATCTCTCCAAGTTGCTTCGCCAGCAGGAATGAAGCGGTCTGAAATTACGTAGAGATATTGTTTTAGGCAAGAATTCGATGTGGAGTAACGATAAAATGTTAGGTGATGAATCTCCTTGAACGTTCTGATAACATTCCCCTTTAGGGTCTTCAACACACGCGCAGACATAGGAGTCACGCGATGTAGAAATCATTACCGAATTTCACTTCAACATAGCCCAAATATCAAGTGTCAATTATCTGATCAGTGGGTTTTACATCTCTAACGCTGCAAAAAGTGTTCATTTCCGTTTGCCGCGTCGAAATTGTTTTTTTTTCTGGTGCCCACATCATATATTTCTATTTTGTTTTATGCTTTGAACACTTAAAAAATTTATGCTATTCTCTAATGTATTGCTACGGTTTTAACTGGCTTTTTAATTGTAATTCAAGACTCTACTTCCATTCTTCTCCATTCGACCGCTTTTTATAGACCCTGCTCAAAAACAATAGTCTGTTAATGATATAACAAACAGTATTGAGCCGTTCAGTTCCCTTGTTAAATTTTTTAGATTTACACCATTTACTTAGATTTTAAGAGCACGCATAGAAATCAAACAAGTTATGAATTTTTGAACTTCTGTAATATTTTGGTAAATTCCTGTATATTCCACCGATCAGTGAGCGCATGATGAACAGCAGAGGTACCGTCAAAATCACTGCATTCAAGAGTGAATTAATATACAAAACGTCAAAAATTTTTGAGAGCAGATCGAGCTTAAGCCATAAGATTACGATTATGCATATTATTTCCATATAAAACTGAGAATGAGACGACACCGTCAATAAAATCTGCACAAAGTGTAGTATTCACTGGGATTCTTATCATAATCGTAAAGAAATTCAAAATACGGACATCACTATATGACAGTAAAACAATTATTTCGGAATTCAACGTATGTAATCAGTAGGAATTCTTTATTCACCTGTTCTTCTAGTGGAGGTTATAATGACATATATATATATCCACTAAGTGAAGTGATAATGTGAAATGTTCTACCTTAGAGGGACTTGAACTAGTATCCTACGTTTTAAGGGGTGTGTGCTAAGCAGATGCACTACCAAAGCTCCTGTCCTGCTACCACTCCTTCGATGATGCACAAAATCGATTTGTCAGCAACCAACCTTCAACGGTTCAAACTGGTAGGGCGCAAATCGGCATTGAGCTCAGTCACGCAAGCAGATATGGATTTATCAATAAGAACTGCCTACTTAACCGCTACTTTAACGACGGTGTGAACATGCTCATCAGTCATAGTAGTGTCACAATGTACCGTTCAGTATTGATGATGCAAGTTCTAAAAATCGAATATGAATTAGCCAACCACTGTGTGTGACAAGGAAGTATGGAAATGTTTCTGTTGTCCCATGAATGAAAGCCGGACTAGACGTAATGCGAGTGACATCACGGACGCCGTTTGACTAATAACTTTTTTCATTTTGCTCGTTGCATGCACAAAAAGCGTCTCAATGACATTTAAACACAAAAGAATATAAACGTTTCGGTCTAATTGCGAGCGCTTTCTCGCCTTTTCGACCACATAGAAAGCCTTCAGATTGCAAAAAGTAGTTTTTCAAGTTAGCAAATGGTAAAGTTCGAAAAATATGCTATCGCTAATCTTCCAAGAAAGTTTTAGCTTCGTGCTAGGAACGTTGGGTTAAGGCGTGAGGACGTTAACGTTGATTTAGCGATTGTCGCATTAATTAAACTACACTATTCATGCAAATTAACACAGAACTCACGCGTGCTGAATTTTGATTTCAATCTGACTGAGACTAAACTTCCTTCTTCGTTCCTTGTTTTGACGCGCGTAGCGGCAGTCAGCATCGTCAGCAGTACTGAATACAGATGAGAAAAGTGAATTTAAGTATGAAAAACTGTAGAATTTGATAATATTCTTACATGCTTGAGCCCGTTATGAGGTCTGATGAGGCAATTAAGGAGTCCTACACAGGCGCTTGCTTCGTCCTTCCGCCCTCTTCAGTCGCGCAGTGTCCCTCGATTGAGTCGGTCGTCTGGGGATATACCTCTACATTAAAGAATCGACGTCGAATAGTAGATCACCACAAGTCAGGTGACAAAAGCACACAACTTGGCGTGACTACAGCCGAGAGTGTGCGGTTGGTAGAATGAATTATACACTATCCTCGACCGTTTATATAGACGCAGCTCTCAACAATGATAGCTTGATGATATGATAACGTGTTTGAACCCGTTATGAGGTCTCATAAGGGCACTTGTACAAAGTCAAATAAACGTCTGTTTCGTCCTTCCAAACTGAGTAGCATAAAGGCATGCATTTTACCGAAACTGACTCAATTTTTCATTTCTGATTGGTTCATTCGATCCAGCTCCTTAAAACTCGACTGTGGTCATTGCAAGTCGCGGATCTTCTCACTTAACTTGCGGTGATCTAAATATTCCGCGTCGATCCATTCATACAGAAGTATCCCCGAGGAATCGCCTGAACGGGTGAGAGTGCGCTACTGAGGTCCTTAATGACGAAACAGGAGCTTGTCTAGGCAGTATAAATGCCCCTATGAGATCGCATAGCGGGTTCAAACATGTTATCATGCTATTATATTGTCATTATTTCGAGCGAAATGTAAATAAGAGGTCGTAGGTAGATTATGTAGTGCTTGACCTAGAAAATGATCGAACGAGCGAAGTAGAGCAGCTCACGTAAAACTCATAAGAAAAGTCCATTAGTTCACACTCATTACTTGCTTGTGTATGAAAATGAGTTGCTTTAGCTGATGGCGAGGTTGGCAATGGCAGTAGTCGTAGCAGTAATAGCAGTAGCAGTTCGATGGCTTGCGTTTTGGTGGCTCGCTCTCTTAAAAGTCTGGACTTTCCTTTTTGTTGGAGAGATAAGTCTTAGTCTGATAAAACATACGTTCACGCTCTGAAAAAGGCGAGCCAACTAAACGTCAGCCATTGAAGTGTTACTGCTATTACTTCTACCATTACCGCCCTCGCGTCAGCTGATCAGGAGAACTCTTTACGAGTAACGAATGTCCGGTATTCTTAACGTTAATTCAAACTCATCTCAAAAACGTCCTTTTTGGTATGAATTTTTGTTCACATGGTCCTTGATGTGATCTGATGACACAAATAAACAATGAGTGCTGCAGCAAAAATCACCGCTGCAACTGATTCATAACCTTTAAGGGTCCTTGCTTGATGATCGATTCAGACAGCACTTATCACAAGAAAATTTCTCAGGGCTCGGTAGACATTCAAATCATTAACACAATGTCCAAGCTATGTGTTAATGAGAAATTATTTCCCTGTCATGCTGACCAGCAAATACCCTTGACTCTTGTTCCGGTCAATCCTCTTCAAATGAAGTTTAGTGGAAGCTCTGAAGAGCAAAGGAGTCCAATGTCAGTCTTCACATGCTCTAAAGCTATATTGTGATTAACGGAATCTGTGCCTGTCTCAGGCCGGAAAGATTAGCCTGAGGCATAGTGAGAGGTCAAGCTTTAGTATTGCAAGTCTTCAATGAATAATTGAAAGACCTAATAACATCACAACGATGAGTGTTATGTAACGAACCATTTTACAGTGCGATCCCAAATTCGCTTCTTACATTTTCTGTTGAGGTCATCGAGGTTTCGACTGAGTGGATTACGAATCAATCTGACCTCTCCAGGCTTTAAGGAAGGTGAGCCCAGCCAAAACTTTAACCAGTGTACGATTAATGTATTAACTGCGCTGTATTACTACATTGTATTATTTAGCTGCATCACTGATATTCATGAAACACTGATAATAACACCTCACAGCTGCTTAACATAAAAAGCTAAGACTATAATTTTTCTCTATTAGTGTTCCCGCTTGTGTTCACATTGCCACTGAAAGTCTTTAAAAACCATAATGGAAAGTATCCAAACTGATAAGTTTCTAAGCCAGTCCTCGGAGACCAATTCTGACTAGCTATCACACGGCGGATTATCAAGCATTCAGTCAAAGGCAGTGATATACTTCAGGGATTCGTGAAAGTCAAACTTGTACTAGATGTTTGGTATTGAAATGGTCTATGGAGTATAATATTTGTTGCTTCTCGGAAACATAGGCAGCAGACCTCACCATTCTGTTAAAGTAACTAAATTCTTTGAATAGCGAAGTAACTACATGGCAGTCAATTAGCCTTCCTTCTGCTTGCTAGTTGGTCCAAGATTGTCGTAGTCTACTTTCCCCATCGCTGGAAAAAAGACCCGATAACAATGTTTGGTGAATCAAAAACATTTGAGTTAAGTTTTCATCTCTCGATTACCGGCTTTTCTCGGCATCTCATATACGAGATCCTTCGGTACAGGAACTAGCAATAGATAGTGGACAATAAAGCTTCAGTATTCAAATGTGAGCACCGATCTATCGTTTCTATAATATGAAATACTGAACATACGTTCAACCACACTGACGTTTCATTTAGCCTCATTAGCAACGATTTCGTTTGAATGAAGAAAAGAATGAAGACGTTGGTAAAAAGCGAACTCACCCATTTTCTCGGCCTCGAGAAGCAAAGCACTATTCGTTTTTATTTTTTTCAGTCATTAGCATAATGAGGACCACGCCCTTCCAGTACTATATTCATTGGTTGCACCACACTAACATTTAAACAAATAATCTGTTTCTATTGATGTGTTGTAGAGAAGTTAATAACATGGGCATCATGTACATACCTATAACAGTGATCCAAATTCTTTTTTAGAAAATTGCCATGTTCTTTGCCACACAAGTTCTTTGGCCATCGTAGAGTTATCGTGTACAATCGAAAACCACCAAGTCCATAATCGCCAGAAAATTCAGAGTTACTCCACGAGGGAGTCACTTAGGTTTCGAGTCTCCGTGATATGCGATCAACATTGAGTGCAGTAAACTGTTATGATGTCCCAAATAAGAAATTTCAAAAAGCGCTTTCCAACGACTTATGCAAATACTTTCATGTAATGTAGAATTGAAAAGATAGAGATGAAGTCATGAGTTTCCAAATACGACCAAAATACTTTATCTTAAGCCTCACGCCTTCCCACAAGGTATAAAGGTCTGGAAGTATCAGCTTTGAAACTCGTCAGGATTGCGCTAATACATGTTCCAATTATGGAATTATTTATCTCTTCTAGGACTTAAATACAAAAATAACGTCGAGACTGAACGTTCTCGTTCAACTGAACAACGTACCAGCATAGTTGCATAATTAGTTCAGGCTTTGCCACGGATAACATTAACCTTCAAACATTTGATGTCTAAGAGATTTTTAGCTTACACGACTACAATCATGCTTATTAGTCATTGTTTTCATGTTTCAAGTTTTCAGTGGTTCCTGTCCGAATGAAGTAACCTTACTCGGAGGTCTCCTCAAGCATGGATTCTCTCTTGTACAATCGATTTCTGTAATCGGCTCTGAGGAAGATGAAGACATCAGAATGTTAGCTGAGTACACGTCATTATCAATCTCGTGCATGCTGAAAATCCAAATACAATGATCAATCACCCCAGTTCATATGAGAGTCGGTTTAGTAGAATAGATTTAGTAGTAGACTCAAGACTTCAATCATAAAATAGATTAGTGGCCAGAAGTCGTGACCAGTACGTAATTAGAGAATGTTCTAGACATCCGCAAAGTGACAGAGGTACGGTATATCCTCCATCCCAAGCATCCAATCGCAATTACGCCTCCCTCCTTGCTTCAATGCAGGGCTGAATGTGGGGCGGGGTCTTTGACGAGGAGGCCGAAACCTCTGAAACACCGGTGTATGACCCTGGCGTATCAACCTCGTTTAGCTTAAAGCATTTTTTTTGGAACTAGTCACTTTTTGATATTACATGCAGTTGCGACTTCTCTGTTAGCTCAGTCGCAATTGTGCAGAGCAATGCGAATTCTTTTTATGATATGATTATGTTTGAGAGGCTCCTACTTAGCATGCTTTACTTAAATACAATAAGTCGCAGAACATGCCTTGAAGCGGATAAGTGCGAATATTTTCTGTTAGGTGTTTCCTTGGAGCGTTTTGAATAATTTCGTTCTTGCAAGAAGCAAGATTTTCTACCACAACCGTAGAAGTACCGTGACCGGATAGCAAAACCACTCCTGTTCCGCGGCATATGCGAAGACGATCTGCGCGGATCTGGTTCGATCTTTGATGTGATAGAGTTGTCCGTTTTTTCTAGAGGTCTTGCTGAATGTTCTGTATGATTTGTATGGTTTATCATTTGTTTAATCACCACTAGAAACTTCTTTATTGCTAGGGCAGTAGTCATCTTCTGTGTTTGGATCGAAAATGTTCATTATTTGAAACTTCTCGCTTCTAGTGTTTTCTTAACACCGCGTCCAACTTTCTACATGCCAAAAAATGATTTTTTGAGCTATGCATGTGGTCTGTTATAGAGGAACTTATGGAGCCCGATACACGTGTTTCGGCCTTAACGAGGCTGTCAGTATATGTGACTTTTCAGATTTGCGATTGGATGTTTAGGAAGGAGGATATACCGTACCGCTGTCACGTTGCAGATGTCTAAAACATTCTCTAATTACGTACTGGTAACGAATTCTGGCCATCCAAGTGTGTTCAGACCACGCTCAAATTTCAAAGCAAAGCACTCGAAACAAAGGTATAATTATGATAAAAGTGAAAAAAGTACCAGCCGAAGAGCAATCGAGTGCGCAACACTCTGTGCTAGGTGGAAATTTTACTTGACACAGAGTGTAAAACATACGTCTTCGATGACTCCCTATAAGGAGTGTGAGGCTCCCGAGAGAACTGACTATGAATAGATCAAAAGACGACGGGTTCTGCTCGGCTGACGAGTCTGTAAGACGAAACACGTGTAAATCGGGTGTACAAGAGCCCTTACCAGACCACATGACAAGATGGCTCAAATAATAATGAAAGGATCTATTGAAATTTGAGCGTGGTCTTAACAAAGCACTCAAAATAAAGGTATATTTATACCTATTCACTGTGATATTTTTCAGGCCACAGAAGGTTGGTTCGAAGAACTAGAGGATTACGGTGTTGGAAGAGCGAACATCCTCACCAGCAATTATTCAACCGCCCAGGTCAAATTGGACATTATACTCAAGTGAATGATTTTGTTTGATTATCGCTTATCTCTCATATGTAATTCATTTATTGAGGGTATCACGGGTGCTCGCACAAGTTCCGATAGAAGTTATTTACGTATTTTAACCACTTTTTTATCTTTCACCTATTCATCGCCAAATATAAATGTGAAAAATATGGTAGGTAGGAACGATCGATATAAAAGTTAGGACACTTGACATAGATTGCCCTACATGGCCCAAATATATGAACTCATTCGTAGGGTAGGAAGCGTGCCGCTCACACACAAGCATAACTGCGTGCTGAGCATATTCTCGTGTGTGTATTCAAACGTGCATCAATGACCAGAGCAGTGAAGAAGATTGTCCTCTGAACACATCTGCGTTCGAGGACAAGTAGACGAGCTTCTCTTTCTACAATCCTACTTCCGCAACGTAGAGAACCATCTCCTCACTTAGCATCGTTTTTCGCACTAGTGAAATCCTCGTCTGACCGGTCAACTAAAAGGATAGGGCAAGAGATGATCGATTTTGAAGTACGTCAACGAAGTGATCTATTGAATCATCGGAGTTACTTCAACGTGCTGGAAAAATGCATCCTTGAGAACTGACATGAAGCATATATGCGGGCTTATGCTGATGGACTAGTCAGTTTATCCATAGCAAACAAATTCATCATGCTTTCATCAATGGCAATATATGGCTATATCGGGTGTTGAAGAAAAGCTGGAGCAACAGTGTTTTGAAAAATAGGATTGTTTTGAAACTCAATTCTGTTTCGAAATTCACCATTCATTTGAAGAGCTCATGAATTAGAATAAATTTACATCGTCTCCACAGCAAAAAAAAAACGACAGATACAAAAATTAGCAAAGAAAAGATTACACTTGCTAGGGAATCATTCATAAGCGAGTAAATTCAGGAAGGGCTAAAATTCCAATGATCTTCAATGCTTAGCTCTGCGGCATTCCGTTATGTTGTTCACACGACTTTATGTTAACATCGGCATATCAGTACTTCTCTGTTTTTCTTTATGATCAAGCGAGAGGTTATTGTTATAGAAATGTTTTCCATCACAGTTAACATTTCCGCGAACTTTCCCCTGCTTAGAGCTTAGAATATTTAAATCAATATTATAATATTTAATGAAATACCTTTATGATACCTCATAAAGTCACAAAACGTAGAGTTTAGTCGAAATCACCTGTCACCTGTCACCCCGTTGATCGTCGAGTGACTCTACCGTGTACCAGCAACTCTTCCATTTTTCCCTGTCGCGTGTAAGAGTATCCCAGTTGGTCCTTTTTGCTCTAGGGATTCTCTGAGCATCATACCTTTCTTCTAACGCTTTCGTGAAGAAATCGGTGTGAGGAAACCAACGGGACAGTGGTCTTCTTTTAGAGCGCTTGACGCCCCGAGGAATCCGGTCGGTAACGGCTCTCGTCCATCGGTTGTCGTTGAAGCGTATCACGTGTGCGGCCCACCTTATTTTCGATATCCTGGCGTGTAGAACGGCGTCTCTGATTTTCGATCGTTGACGTATGTTGAAACTTCGGATCCTTTCTCTCATCTGCGAGATACGGGATACTCCTAGCATCGACCTTTCGACTGCGCGTTCGATAACGCTATGTGATCTTTCATCCTGCTTACGTAGCGACCAGGTTTCTGCTGCATACGTCAGGACAGGGATTATTGTCGATTCGAAAAGGTGGGCACGGAGTCGGATGTTCTTTGTTTTTCTACTACATCTTCGATGCTCTTAAACGTTTCCCAAGCCGCTCGTATCCTCCTGCTCAACTCTGAAGCTAGGCAGTTCACCATGTTGATTTCACGACCTAGATAGACGTAATTGGAGCATTCGGAGATTGTCGTTCCGTTGAGCGTGATTGGGGCATTCGTAACCCATCCGTTCCTCATGAACATTGTTTTCGTTAGATTTAGTTGGAGACCAATCTTTCCACATGTGTCATCGAAATCGGTCAACATTCGTTCCGCTTGACTGATCTTTGGTGTTATGAGAACGATATCGTCAGCAAAGCGGAGATGGTTTAATTGTCGACCGTCAATGTTCACTCCCATATCGCTCCATTTTAATGTTCGCATGACGTTTTGTAGAGTGGCATTGAATAGTTTTGGTGAAACTGTATCGTCTTGTTGAACCCCTCTTCTCAAAAAAAAAAACACAAAAGGCAAAAAGAAAAATGAAATGGAGGCAAAAAACAATTTTTCACATACTCACAGCACTCTTTGTGAATGTTCCACTCAGTATTCCGAGACTGTCAAGGTTGAAAAACGTGTATCAAGCGTTATTAGTTGCCCTGCATCAGGCCACATGAGTGGCTCCAAAACCACTATCACACTTGTTGAACTGTGAGCTTGTTCTTAAGAAAACACTCAAAACAAAAAGGTAAGCGAAAGTGTTTTTTGTTTCGCAAATATACACTTGATGTGGGCGCAGAATTCGGTCTCAGTCTCTCTCACTGTATTCGTTTTAGCTGGTATGGCAGGGCACCAGATATGTTGGCTGTGGTATTCGAGACTGTCATTCAAGCACGCTTGTCGTGTGTCAATACAAGAACGCGTAGGTTTGCCATAATGTCCACCTTTCCCCATATTCGCTGCTTTTATCTAAGAAAAAGTCTCCAAAACTGCAGTTTTCAGAGGAAGTCGGTTCGGAAATAAGATTTACGAAATTGGTCAACCGTGCTCAAAGTGTGCAGCAGAAGAGCAGTGCACTCTGACAGAAGGACTCTGTTTCGGTCGTGCGTGAAATATTATGAATAATCAATGAAGAGGCAGCTTCTTAAACTTGATTGGATCATGTTTCAGTAACAACAAAGTTGAAGAGGAGCAATTTCTTATAGTGAAGACGATTCATATTTTTAATATTCCATTATGTAGATGTCCGATTACTTCACAGCAGTCATTGAAAGCTAGCATGCTTTCCTCTCAATTCTTCCTCGTGTTATCGTCGTCCATATGTGGAACTGCAAGAAGTATGTACACATAAATATGTGTCTGAAAAATCCTTCAGGATCGGTGGCAGATCCAGTAGATATTATGTGCCTTTAAAGTCTCCTAGAAACTTCGTGTATGTTCCGTGATATAAATACCCAACGGATGTTATACTTTGAACGAAAAACAACGGTCTGAATTGGCTCAGCAGAGTGACTCCTAAACGAGATAAATTTCAACGTCGATTAATGCATGTGTATTTTTTCGCTTCCTTCTTATAAGTAGGGAACAAACGAAAAATCGATCTCATTCGCTACAACAAGAACTTTTCATAGGAGCGTTAGTAACCATTCGAAAGCTGAGGCTTGTGGCTACAGCTCCTTCGCCAATTTTTCAAAACATCGCTTCATAACATTGTAACATGTAAAATAAAATCATGTTCCATAAAACAACGCGCTTTTTTATCTTTTATCGCGCTTATATTTCTCTGGACAGAACTCTTCCTTAGAATTCTATTAATCAAACTATATTACAAGCTTTGAAGGACTCAAAATGTGTCTGCTTTTCGGAAAGCTCACTTGATCTTCTGATCTCCTCTGGTTTTTGATTGTGCTGAAACCACGCCTGACTGAGCTCTTTCTTCAAACTACCAGTAATCATCTGATAGAGTAATGTTTTGTGATTCCAACGTTGTCCTTACTTTCTGAAAAAACGGTCTAGCCGGGAAAATAAGATCGAGTTTCTCATTTTTGATAACTTTGTTTACCAGCTATTCGACAGGGCAAAGGCGGTAGCAGAGGCGTGGCAAAGGCGAGGCAAAGCAGGACGTTCGCTATCTTGTTAATCAGTTAGGAATTTTTTCTTTGCTTCGACAGTAGCTTTTGATGAAACGACTGACTAAGATACTATGAAAACTTCTCTACGCATTGATATTCTTTTCGGATTCCAGTGAATTATACTCGTGGCAAAAATATAGGCTAAAGGCGAGTGTGAAACATAATTTTTATTCTGGATGACCAACGTTATAGAAGGGTGTTTCGAAAAAACGACGATATGGAGCTATAGTCTCAAGTCTAAGCTTTCGAATGATTATTAACATTTCTGTGAAAAGTTGCTCTCCAGCGAATGAGATCGGCTTTTCATTTGTTCATTTCTGATCAGAAATACCTTTTTTTCTTCCATCTTTAAGCTTTTTCGACTCGTGTCTGTCTAAGAGATACTCAATTCGACTTGTCCCGTGATTTTTCTCGTCTAAGCTTCAATTCACTTTCTTTTCAATTGCGAATCTAGTGGTTGCGAAAAGCAATGGCATTTTAGAAATTGCTCTACTAAGACAGGCACAACTTCATGCCAATGATTTCCATTCACATGAAATAGGCGACGCAAAGTGATGCTGGATTTTGCACCCTACACTTCGGTGTCACATGCACGCTCACGAGATTATGCTCACGGTATTCTGAAATTGGCAGGCATGCTTTCAAAGAAAGTGCTCAACATCAAGGAGGCAATCAATGCCGGTCCGCCGTGGACAACTCCGGAGGTTGGCAGCAGCAGAGCAAGAGGAGCGTTCGAAATGACTTAGTGTCGCTCTTCTCTAGAAAAACGCTAAATTTCACATTGCAAATCCGACTTGCCACATGTTGTTGATCATTTGATCCTTCAATAATTGAAGGGAAACTACTAAGAGTGTCGTAATGCTAAGGTGTCACGAACTTTCAATGAATGGCGATGTCTTTGGCGCAAAAGGCTTTGTTGGGTTTGACCACTAATGGTGTGCTTTCCGTCTCAGTTGACAATTTATCATGCTTTACAGTAAAAAATGAATAGTTCTCATGCAAAAACTTCACTATACTCCTCTTACTACGAGTTTATATTGAGGTGAAATCTTACTCGATAGAGGATTTGTGAATTTGTGGTTGGAATGAGATAGCAGGAAATTACTTTCCACATCTTCGATAAAACTCTTCATTCAAAGAACACAGATTAGATGGTACACGATAAGTGAGACAAGCTGCTTCAACACCTACACATTCAAGAAACAATCTTCAAGAGGATATATAGCTTTTTCCACGTCAAATCTGTATGCGAGAAAATGGTTTTCTGGTTAGAGTCACTTCCATTTCAGAACGTATGATACACAGTCCTTTCTGTTCACCTAGATTCTGTTATGATCTTTACATTCACCGGACCAATAAATAAAAGTACATCAAAATAGGGAATAAGTTTATCAGTGTACATAAAAACCCTACCAATCGCAGTCACAAATGATGAACCGTCAAATAATCAATCATATTATCACTTTGTCTTATGAAATTAAATATTAGGGCTTAGTTCTATAAGATTTGATAGCCTTAATTCCACATAATAGCAGAGGTCAACTTAACGATTGAAAATTACAATACAAGGAATAGCTTGGCAGAGATGATGTAGAAACTGCATGCGATGAAAATTGATCGCTGCTAATGTACTCTAAGAGTTGGGACCTGCATAAGATTGCAGATGAGGCGGCTTCCTGCTCCCCCTCCATTTTTCTCCTCTCTAAAAAACTTCATTTAGGCAAGTGCATGTTTGAAGCTTTACCTTTACATGAGAGAGCTATTCTGCCACTCGTTATTGGACAGCATTCTTCATTACCTAATTTCGCTTGCACATTCTCTCCATAGATGTGTTGTGAAGTTTTCTGATAGCAGGGAGAATATTAGCTGGAGAAATTAAGCGCATTGGCTAAGTAGAACATATTATTGCCTTCGACTGGTACAAATGGAACGTTTACCTCAGCTGTGTAGGAGATAACACTCTTCCTCTGCCAAATCAAGCAAACAGGTGCCCAAAAAGCGCGAAGCCATGTCACACTGATACGTATGACATGCAGCTAACGTTAGATCCATGTTTATTTAGAATGTTCTAATTGCCTTCACCGGAAATGTGGTCGCGAGCGTTCTTGGCCGCAGGGGCGCAAGATTTGCATTGTATAGATTGGGATTACAACTTTCTTTTTGTGCCCTTTACATAATATATATATATGTATATATATATATATAGTAATGTATAGATGCAGTTCATAAATTAAAGTTACCTGTTCAATGTTGAAAGAAATATTTGAGTTGCACTGCAAAGACTAATTGACCTGATGTAAAACCAAAGATGATTAAGGTAGGGGTGAAAAGCAAAAAATCAAGACAAGAACAAAGGCGAATCATGAGTTCGAAAGGCAATGTTTCTCTAAGGGTGTAGATTTGAACATTGAAAACCGAAGATATTAGGACACGATGGTTTTTTTTTCTAAAAAGATCAAGGAAGTCAATGAAATGTATCAGTCTTCTCGTGACAATAAACTTTTTCAAATCGAGATTCTACTACGTAGTGTCAAAAATCAGCTGCGAAGTCGAAAAAAGTACTGTGGAGGCAAAACGTTATCTTCTTTTGGTTGGTTAAACGTGCGAATTTGCCGAAAAAAGGCAAAGATCTTTTGGAAGTTTCTTCTGTGATGTTCCATCATTCAATAGCGATACTGTCTCCTTATAGCACAGATTTTAATACCTAAAAGGCGAGGAGGGAGAGAGGTGGAGGTCAGGACGCTCACTAATCCGAATTTTTCTCTCGCGAGCATCGCTGCAATAGGTGTATCATACATGATACACGCGTAACCCAAATAGTTCACAGAGAAACGATAATACCGTTATGACATTTGTTAAATAATCCACATTTAAATAGAAAGTTGATTTCAAAAACCGATTGAAAATTGTCGTGCTTTGAATTTTTAAGCTTCTACTGTTTATAGTTCATTTGTAGCTTTCACGAATTGATGCTAGAGTTTATTGCACATAATAAGAATGTGCAAAAACATTATAACCTTCTGCGCATAACTATGTTCTCAGATGAGAAACAAACAGTTGAGTATGCAGAATTTTCACGAAGATTTTGCAAAATCACAACCACATTGAGTCTTAGGTAATCAAGCTCTACCGGGACTACCATCTGTTTCTTGTCACGATCGCTAATGTTTACGAGAAAGCGAGTCACAGCGTGAGACATTAACAGTACTATTAGCGCACCTCGACCAAGGAGCGAATCCGTTCTCCATAAATACTCTGTCACACTGTAATCGAAACTGCGACACATAAATAAAGCTTTTCTCTTGGCAACTCACCATTGTCAAAGGATACGGGATTCGACAAGAGACACTGTCTCTCCAAAGTTGTCATTGCTTCACTGCACATTTAAGTCGTTCGACTGGAATGAAAAGTGCATACATGTTAACAGGAAAATCCGTATGGACCTCTGTTCACGCTTGACATTGCTATCTTTCCGAGGAGTACTAATTAAGCACAAATGATGTTTGATGAAGTGGAAACGAAACGCGGAAGAAGCATGGATTATTCATGAACAAGACGAAGACCCAGTTCATCAAGAAATCATGATGCAAAGGGGAACAGATCGAATTCGATGATTCTTTAGATCAAAATGACCGTATGATAAGTGCACTATAGACGATCATGTACATGTAGAATAACATGAAAAGATAAGCGAAAAGAGAAAGTGGTGTGGGTCGCAGTTCTGTTTCTTTGAGAAGCCTTGGAGTAGATAACGAATATCAAGATCCTTGCTCATTTTTTTGTTCAACAGTTCTCGCACATTCTGCTATGCAGCAGAAACGTAAGATATTTCAACAACATCAAAATAGTGTACCTCCCACATGACAGTCGTACAAAGTTTCTGAAATTTAATTCGCACTCAGAACGTCCAACCGGCTTTGCGAAGTTGTTCTTCAAGAACTATACCATCATTGAGATCCACGGTTGGAAACCGCAAGCTTTTATAAGCCCATATGGCAATGAGTTCTAACTCACGAATCACCAAATGAGCCTCACGTACGTTACAATGTTCGGAACAAGTCAAAATCGCGAAGAACATTGGACGAGGTCATAGATTATTTCCTTAACTTCCGGGCCCAGATAGATTCTTCTCGTCTTAAAGCGTTGTGTTACTTCGCTGGCCTCAAAGCTAAACACTTGAAGGTCAGATAGGGATCACTTTCCTGATCGAGCAGAATATTTTTCAAAGGTTTCTCTTTATTGACCGGAGATTTTACACTAAACCGTTAATGATCACTCAAAAGCTTGAGTCACAGAGTGTCCATAAAAGTTTTTTTTTTTGGAAACTTTTCTTCAGTGCTGTGGTATTAGAAACAGGAGGTGAAATTCGAAATAACAAATAATATAAAGCATACCTCACAAGCTTTTTGGGAGATCATTCTTCTGCGCATACCAAGAACATTGGATGAGGCACAACCAGTTGAGCAAACAGGATTTAGACAAGGGTTCTGCTACATGGACCACATCCAAACCGTATCTAGGGTCATAGAAGTCTTCCGGGAATACCACGTGCCCTTGATTCTAATCTTCACTGACTATCAAAAAGCATTTGATAGCTTGGAAACGCACGCAACCCTATCAGCGCTTGTCGATCAAGGAGAGGATCTGTCTAGGCAGGAACTTTATCAGACTGCTATCGGAACTGTGCCACGAAAACACAGCTCTACCATCGACCTCTTACCGTACCCAGTGGAAAAGGGATTGGACAGGGTGATACAATATGCTAAAGCTGTTCACCGCCGCACTGCAGTGGATAACGAAGTCGCCTCATTGGGACGAGAAGAGCATACGCGTCGATGGAAAATTCCTATCAAACCTTCTTTCCGTAGACGACATTGTCTTATTCTCGAAAAGCACTTCTGAAGCGAGGACAATGGTCAAGGAACTCAATGAAGCGGGGAAGAAGACCAGACTACGAATAAATCGCATGAAGGCCCAGATTATGAAAAGGCAATGGTGCAATGATGAACATATCAGACTGGAAGGACCTTTACTTACGGAGACCTCTCGTACGTTATCTTGGTCGTCCACTGAGAAATTAGCATGAAGGAGTAACTTGACAGCAGAAGAGAAGCAGCATGGGCCGCTTACGGGCCTCTCAGGAAGCCACCGACCAAATAACGGGCCCCAAATCACGCGTTTACCATTTCAATTCAACAACCCTTCCAGCGTTGTGTTATGCAGCGAAGACGTGGGCTAATAGTTCAACCACGCCGTGAGTACTACGAGCGACTCACTGAGCGTTTAAACGATTTTTTCTGAAAATCAGTTGGCGCTCACAACCCCCAGCCGGCTTGCGTAGCTCAGATCTAAGAGGTTTATCTCATCTTTGTGATCCAGAAATCTTCACATTGGTAGCGAAATACAGATGGGCCGGTCATATAGAAAAAAGATCAGACGACAGATGGACGAAACGAACTGTAGAATGGTCGGCACAAGAATACACCCGTCCCCGACGACGTCTACCTACACGTTTGGGGACGTATTCACTAGAATAATTAATCAGCTGCATTCATACCTGTATTCGCATCAGGTGTATTCGTAACTGCCGATATTCTACAAATCACGGTATGAAACTCGTGCCAGTGGCCATGCACGAATGAAACCATCGCCATGGACGACAATGGCGAGAAGACGAGACGAATGGAAATGTGCTGGGGTCCGCGCAATTCGTGAAGACGGACCGCCAAGTACCGTCCAAGTAAGTAGTTCGAATAAAATTATGTTTTGCATCGGCCGCTCATTCTTACTGTTAATTCGATGGAAGCACGATAATCATATGGACGTGTAGAGGAAATCTTATAGCATCAGAGTCATACGTTCAATCTGGAGGTTCTTCCAAAGTAAAGAAACAATTCTTACTTGAATAACAAAAATTGCTATGCACATGTGACCCACCGAAGTGCAGTCCATCGATGGTCGTGTTGAAACGGCGGCAATTCTTTTGTGCATCGCCCCTCACCCCATAGATTAGCCAAAAAACACATGCATACGTATGTGAATCAATTCTATCTCCCTGCTGCATTGCAGAGGAATGGTCTTTAAAGAAAGTAAGCAGCGCTTTGCCATCGTTGTATCTTGCGCTATCGAATGATTGCCAATAGTCTAAAAATGAGCTCCGTTCGGCGAGAAATATGTGCTTGTGAAAACAAATGTTTTTTTCACTAAAGTCTCATGAGAAAACCTTTTTCGAAGAAAAAGCCTACGTAGTGCTCTAGCTAGGGCTTCGAACTTTCGAATGAGTGCTAGAAGTGCCCTAAAAAGCCATTTTTCAGAGATAGGGATCGCTTTTGCGTCCCGTGCTGTCTAGAAGAAAAGTACCATCATTCAAATTTTCTAATATACGGTTGGATTTTATCTGAGCGTTGAAAATTCGGACAACTTTTGGTCGAACGATTGCGTATGCGTCTGAAAGGAAATCTGTTTTAGGATCAGTTTGATAATAGTCCCTCATATAATTTTTTAACATTATAGCAGCGATTTGAGAAATAGTGTCTGAGTGTCTCACATGTATGGATCAATTTTTATTCATCACTCATTGCAGACAAAATTCACTCACAGCGGATAGAACACAAATTTGTCGTAATATGTATAGGTGAAAACCAATGTGAATGTGAATAATATAATATAAAGCGATGACGCTGATGTCTGGAATACTGATAGTTTCAGTAATCATGAATTTCAGTTGGTATAATAATCTAAGTATTCGATATCGGCATGATTTCAGGGAATGATTGTTGGTACGGTGTGGTTTCCAATAGTGACTTCATCGACCTTATTCAGGTTCAGTCTTAATCGTTTCGATACGTCACTTTCCGATTTGCGTTCTGCTGCCTTCTTTGATTCTTTAATCATTACGCTTTGAGTCCATGGAAATGGCATGAACGCGGATTGTGTGGCTTCCACACCGATATCACCACATTGCTGCAGCTCAACCATACTTGTTTTGATAGATCAACGTGACTTCTGTTTTGCTGCCTGCTCTGCAGTGTTCATTTTTTCTGCACCGTCCTTCCCTGGGCCGAAATCCTCATATGATTTCAGTTTGCTTCCTAAAAAATATCATAGGTTATTATGAGACAAAAGATTTGAGTGTACAACTTAACGTACTCATTTTCTCCACTTCTTGTAGTAATGCCGAATCGACTTTGTTCACTTCACTCATTGTTCTGTCATAGCTACGCTTGTCATCCTCTGTAATTGCCTAGCATCAAATACACAACATTCATCCTTAATTTGATCCCTTCTTATTTTAGCTTTGTTCAACTGCTCAATGGCATAGAGGCTAGATTAGTTCTGCGAAGAAAGCGTTTCCCACAAGACTTGCCTCTTTGAGACCGTATCCCCCTTTCAACGTTAAACAATAGGAACGAGACAACAAGTAATAATTTTTTCGCCGTCACCCCTTCACCTGAGTATCATGATAGTGACTAGGCAGAAAAAAGGCAGACCGGAACAGCTAAAAGATGAAGCAGCTGCATACTTTCCAGCAAGTGCAAAAGATATCATTCTGTTGAGCGGAATAAATAGGTCAAATGATTTGCGTTTCTCTATCTCGACTGTTACGATTTTCTTACTGATTAATAAGAAATTAGCAGTGTCAGCTGTTTTTATAATCGGAATGATAGACGTAATGAGTTCATAAATGGAAGAGACTCCAAGCTGCTTTCGTGACTGATCAAGAAACATCAACTAGTAAGGCACATCGGAGCATTAATTGTCTTCTATTCAAGAATCTAGTTAAAGAATGTTCAGGAATCAGAACTAGGTCAGGTAACGCCGCCTCAATCCCTATCTGTAACACCGAATAACTTAATTATATGGATAGGACTTGAAGTTACATTGATGAATCCATATCATTTTCTCAATGTGCTTACTCTTTATTCCTCCACTGATACTCGGCGTTTGATTCTCTCCAAGTTGTTTCGCCAGCAGGAAGGCAAGCGGTCTGGAATTACGTAGAGATATTGTTTTAGGCAAGAATTCGTGGAATAACGATAAAATGTTAGGTAATGAATCTCCTTGAACGTTTTTATGAACTTCCACTACGGTCTTCAACGTATTCTCGGCGACATAGGAGTCTACGATGTGGGAAACATGACCAATTATCCATTAAACATAGCACACGTAATATTAAGTACTAGTTATCTAATCAATCATTGAGTTCTACATCTCTGGCGCTGCAAAAAAGTGTTCATTTCGACTTGCCGCGTCGAAATTGTATTTTCTCCGGAGCTCACATCATAAACTTCTATCTTGTTTTATTTTTGAACACGTGAATAAACCACCTTCATGCTATTCTCCAGTGTATCGCTATGATTATAACTGCCATTCTTTTCTTGTATCTCAAAACTCTACTTTCATTCCTCTCCATTCGACCGCTTTTCTATAGACCTAGCTCAAAAACAAAAGTCTGTTAATGATATAACATGTTTTGAGGCGTTTACTTCTATTGTCAAATTACTAAAATTCGCACAACTTATTCAAATTCATAAAGGCTTCGCATAGAATTCAAACATGTCATCAAATGAGGACAAATCTTTCGAGCTTCTGAACTGCTGTACCAATGTAGTAAGCTCCTGCTTTCTCTACTGATAAGTGAAGTCATGATGGGCATCATAGGCACCGCAAAAATCACTACACGTAGGTGTGAAATAATATGCGAAACATCAGAAATTTTTAAGAGTAAATCGGACTTAGGCATAAGAATACGACGAATCATATTATTTCCATGTCAAACCGAGAATGAGACGAGCGACCGCCAATAAAATTTGCGCAGAATGTAGTATTTACTGAGATTCTTATCAAAATCGTTAATAAATCCAAAATACGGACATCACCATATGACAGGTAATACATTTACTTCTTAATTCGATGTATGCAATCAACAAGATTTCTTTATTCGCCTGTTCTTTTAGCGGTGTTATAACGTCATAATTATATATATACTAAGGGAGTGGTAATGTAAAATGTTCTACCTTAGAGAGGACTTGAACTCCGATCCTACCCTTTAAGGGGTGCGTACTAACCAGATTTGCTACCAAAGCTCCTATTCTGCTATAAACTCCTTCGGTGATGCACAAAATTCATTTGTCAGCAACCAACGTTCTACGTTTTAACCTGGTAGGCGCAAATTGGCATTGAGCTCAGTCACGCTAGAAGTTATTGTATATATCTTATCAAAAGATTGCCTACTTAACCGTTACTTGAACGACAGTGTGAACATGCTCATCACTCACAGTGGTGTAGGAGTAGGTATCGTTCAGTATTGCGCTTTAAAATGAGTGAATGTGATGATGAAAGTTCTAAGAGTCGAATATGAATTAGCTAACCACTGTGTGTGACAAGGAAGTATGGAAATGTTTTTGTTGTCCCATTAATGAAAGCCAGACTAGACGTAATGCGAGTGACATCACGTACGCTGGTTGACTACGAACTTTTTTTATTTTACCCGATGCATGCACAAAAAGCATCTTAATGGCTTTTAGCACAAAACAATATAAAAGTTTCGGACAATCATTTTGAGCACTTTCTCGCCTTCTCGATCACATAGAAAACCTTCAGAATGCAAAAAGTAGTCTTCAAGTTAGCAAATGGTGAAGTTTGAAAAATATGCTATCGCTAATCTCCCAAGAAAGTTTTAGCTTTGTGCTAGGAACGCTGTGTTAAGGCGTGAGGACGTTAACGTGGATTTAGCGATCGTCGCATTAATTAAACTATACTATCTATATAAATTGACGCAGAACTCACGCTTGATGAATTTTGACTTGGAAACTGACTGAGAATAATGCCTCCTTCCTCTTTCACTGTTTTGACGCGCGTAGAGGCAAATAACACGGCCAGTAACACTGAACACAGGTGAAAAAAGTTAATTTAATTCTGAAAAATGTAGCAATTTGATAATTTGCTTACAGAGCCCGTTATGGCGTCTGATGAGGCACTTGTAGAGTGCTACACAGGCGCTTGCTTCGTCCTTCCGGACTCCTCAATCGCACAGTGTCCCTCGATCAAGACGATTGTCCGGTGATATCTTTCTATATAAAGTAATCGACGTCGAATAGTAGGACTATATCACCGCAAGTTAGGTGACGAAATCGCACAACTTGGAGCGACCACAGTCGAGTGTCTGCGGAGAGTTAAATAAATCATACCCTATCCTCGACCGTTTATATAGACCGCGCTCTAAACCATGATAGTCTGATAACTTGATAACGCGTTTGAGACCGTTATGATTCCTGATAAGGGGACTTATACAGTGTAAAATAGGCGTCTGTTTCGTCGTTCCGATTGCAGTAGATAGCCTCCTTCAGCTCAATCGATTATCTGAGGATACATCCTTATATATAGGAATTCCTTTTTTTCCATTCCAAATTGGTTCATTCTACCAGCTCTTCAACACTCGACTGTGATCACTTCAAGTTTGGTGTTTTTGTCACCTAACTTGCGGTGATCTAAATATTCGGCGTCGATTCCTTTATATAGAGATATATCCCTAAGAGATCGGTTGAATGCGGACGAGTTGGCTACAGAGGAGTCTTTGATTACAAAACAGGCGCCTGTCTAAGACGATATAAGTGCACTTTTAAGATCTCATAACGGGCTCAAACACGTTATAATGTTAACGGATTATCATTATTTTGAGCGAAGTATATTTAGACGGTCGTAGGTGGATTGTGTGATATTTGACTTCGAATATGATTAAACGGCTAAGTAAGCAACTCACGTAAAATTCATGAGAAAAGTCCACTAGTTCACCACTCATTCACTATCTGCTTGCTTATAAAAACTGGTTACACCTTTTTTACAGTTACAGAACATTCCATGACTAGCGGAAAAAATTCTTTAGAAGACCCATACATTCTTCAGGATTATCACTAATGATTTAATGCAAGAAACTGAAGAGCGTCACATTGGGACCCATGGGCTGGAATGGCGCAAGCAATGAGAAACTATCACACTTTATCATGACGAATAGAACCGTCCATAATAACTCACAATTCCGAAGACTCCAATGTCATCGGTGAATATGTTATTCTTCTAACAGAGAGTATCATAAGAAAATAGACCACATCTCAGCAATTGATGACATTTGATGACAGTGCCACAATTGCAGTCCAGTAGGCAACAGCGAACAGCTGAACACAAGAGAATTTTGTAGAGAGAATTGCGAAAAATAGTCAAGTTTGTCAACACTCCTCCCTCGTTTTGTCGGGGAAGAGATAGTTGTTGTTGCGGATGGATGAGCTGACGAGAACGGTTGAATAGGTGTAATCAACATGGTGAGGTGGCAGTACGGTGGAATAGCGGGGAGTGTAGTGAAGAGTAGGAACGATGGTGGGATACAGTAAAAAAATGCATGCAGTATCGTTGTTAGTTTGAATTGAAGGATATGTCTTCAAGGGCCAACGTTGATAGGCAGGCGGCGCCACCCCCCACGCTTGCGTGGCAGTCCTAGAAGGCGGCATTTGGCACTCTATGTGAGACCGTCGTGCTGTCTGCGTCCCCGTTCTCACGAGCGCCTTCGTTCTAACGCTCGGGATGTCGCCATTACAATAGCCGATTGAAATCGAGAGAAACTGAGAGTGAGAAAAAGGCAGAGGAGAGTTATGGGTAGAGTCAACCAGTTTCTGGGAAGCAGCCAGAGGCTGTAAATCGTGGAAAAATGACTAGGTTATGCGAAAACAATTACAAGGCAAGCCTTGCTTGTCAAAAATGATTCTGCAGATTGCAATGCAGTGATTGTCGTTATTATTATGATTAACATTATGTGATTAGAATATAACATGTTTTGATCCATTAAGGTCTACGTGCTATACAGCCGCCTGTTTCGTGCAACAGCGTCTCATCAGTACCGCCGTTTTCGGTTCAGCCGATCCCTTGTGGCTGAATGATGCTCTATGGAGGAATCGACACCAGGTAAAAAATCATCGAAAGTGAGATGATGAGATTGTCTGATATTGAGGTGACCGTCAGTCGAGCCTGTGACTTTTATAATGAGCCATGCCTCTCCTTTCAACCGAAACAGGCGCCTGTATAGCAGCAGACCTGATAGCGCAAAATATGATGCCATGGCCTTGTCAGATTATATCATTTTGAGAGGGTCTAAGAGTGGTCGAAAGGCAAGGTAATTGGAGCAGTGATAGCAGTAGCAGCAGTGGCAGTTTGATGGCTGGAGTTTAGGTGACTCCCCTCGCAAGAGTCTGGACACGAATTTTATTCAAGTGACAAGTCTTAGTCTACTAAACGTGCGTCAACGCTCTAAAAAATGCGAGTCACCCTATATGTCTGCCATCGTACTACTGCTGATATTATTATTGTTACTACTACCATTACCACTTTGGCGTCAGCTGATCTACATAGTAGCTTGCGATTAACGCTCATTATTTTTAACATTTCGTCAAACACACCTCAACAAGACCTCTTTGGCTCGAATTTTCCTTCGCATGATGCTCGATGTGATCTGACAGCACAAATAAACATTGAGTGCTCCACTACGATAAACATTGTTGCGACTAATTCTTTAGCATTTGAGGGTCCTAGCTTAACGATCGATACAGACAGCACTTTGTCACAGAAGAATTTTGCAGGGCTCGGTAGACATTAAAATCATTCAACACAATGTCCAGGCTATGTGTTTGAGAAATTACTTCCTTGTCATGCTGACCAGCAAACACCTTTCACTCTTCTTCCTGTCATAGTCAGATAGAATGTGATACTCTCTAAGTGAAGTTCAGTGGGAGCTTTAAAAAGTGAAGGAGTCGAATGTCAGTCTTCATATGCTCTGAAGATATTTCGTGAACAAGGGAACTGGTACACGTGGTATAACGGAATGCTGAGCTGATGTATCATCTACAAGTGGGCAATGATTGTACACATAACTCGATGTGTTTCATAGTTTCATATTTAATATCGTATTAACATATCTCAAACATCAAAAATGTCGCGCTCTCTAACATCCCTGCCAGCAAATGAAGTGAAATTGCGAACATCCATCATTTTCATTGGAATGTAAGCATATATCAAAGCAATTTCTACTGCAAACATGAGAGGAATGTAGGACGATCAAGTACAATTTGTCTCATTGTCAAGAGACCCTTTATAATGCCTTTGGATATTATATTTGCAGTGATGTATAGTGTGCGTAAAAAACTTTATGCATCAGTTGGGATTCGAATCCACATTTCACTCTATCCGAGGAGCGTATTGAACCGTTGCATATTCAACGCCGTTTTAACACCATTCTTTCTACGCTGCAACGTGTCTATCTGCCAGCAGCCAAACGTCAACGGTCTGGCGTAGGTAGTCGTTATCGACATTGGACCCACTTACGCTGACAGATATTGCTTATGCATAATCAAATAGAATGTTTTTTTATTTGACCGCGTTTAGCGTGTATAATATGATATACCTAATGATGTAGAGTACGGATAGACGCGTTGTAGCGTAAAAAGAGTGGTGTCAAAACGAGTGTCGGTAGTGCAACGGTTGAGCACTCGCCTCGGATAGCGTGAAATGAGAGTTCAATCTAACTTAATGCAATAAGTTTTTGCTCCCCATTCTATATCACTGGGTATATCGTAATATCACATCACTGTTAAAAGTCGTTAGATAGAAATCACGTTTACCTTTCTAGAGATCACTTTCTATTGACCATGGCATCAAAGTTATCATAATTCCAGCATGGAAAAATAGCTGTTCAGCTGGCGCAAGGTTGGTCTACGACGTTAGTGTTGTTGCTGTTGATTGTTGCTGGTAGATCGCTCTAGGATAGCTGGCTGACGCTTCGGCGAGCTCGTCTTCTTCAGAGTCTAGATAGGTCAAATTAATCCTCAACCCAGTCACAACCTCCATCACCGCAATAGAAAACGTAAAAACGAAATTCTGATCGCATATTTAAAATCTTCAACTCAAAACATCAATTCTTTTAATTAATTAAAGAAGATCTGCCGCTTAGAGTCAGTGCGCACGTGAGACTGAGCCTGCCTCAGGCCAGGAGGATTAGCGTGGGGCATGGTGCGAGCTCATGCGTTAGTATTTCATTCCTCAATGAATTATTGAAAGACCTAAAACATCTCAATGGTGAGCGTTTTGAAAAGAAGCCCATCACAGTGCAGTGCGATCCCCAGATTCGTTTTTTACGTTTTCTGCTAAGATTGTGGTTTTGACTGAGTGGATTGCGGATCAATCTGACCTTTCCAGGCTATGAGGAAGACGAGCCTCGCCGAAACGTTAGCCAGCTGACGATCACAGTATTTTCTGTGCTGTAATACTACACTGTATTATTGTGCTGCATTACTGACAGTCATAAGCGCTGTTAATAGCACCTCATGTCTGCTTAACAGAAGAAACTAAAGATGTAATTTTTCTTTCTTACTGTTTCCGCTAATCCGCTGAAAGTCTTTACAAGCCAGAATGGAAACTATCCATATTCATAAGGATCTATGCGGTCTCTGGGGACCAATTCTAACAAGGTATCACACAGTGGAATTCATCAAGCATTTGGTCATAGACAGTGGTATACTTCAGGGATTTGTGAAAGTCGGACCTGTACTAGATGCTCGGTATCAGAGTGGGCTATGGAGTACAATGTTGTTGCTTAAATTCTTTGAATGGTGAGGTAACCACATAACTATCAATCATCTCGACTTCGGCTTGCTAGTTGGTCTGAAATTGTTCTAATCTCTCTTTCTCATCGCTAGAAAAAAGACTCGATAACAAAATTTGGAGAATACTAAAAAATTGAATTGAGTTCTCATCTCTCAATTGCCAGCTTTTCTCAGCGTCTCATATACGAAATCCCATCGTAGCAGGGACTAACAATAGATAGTGGGCAATAAAGCTTCAGTATCAACAAGTTAGCACTGATCTATGGACTGCTATAATGTGGAATACTGAGCATACGTTCACCACAGTGGCGTTTCATTTAGCCCCATTAGCAACGATTCCGTTTGAATCAAGTGAGCAATGAAAAGACTGATAAAAACGAACTCACCCATTTTTTCAGCCCCGACGAACAAAGCCATATTCTCTTTTACCTTGGTTTCGGCAGGATCGGGAAACGATATGGAATCTGAAGTTGAATGGTCAGTGATTAATACAACAAGGACCACGCCCTTGCAGTACTGTACACATAGGCTGAACCGTACTAACATTTGAAAAAGTAGTTTGTTTTTCTTGATGAGTTGTTGAGAAGGTAATAATAATAACATGCACAACATGCACTTACCTATGGCGGTAAGCCAAATTCCTTTTCTAAAATCCTACCAAGCTCTTTACCACGCGAGTCTTTTAGCAAACAAGATATTTAGAGTTACCCACGCAGGAATCTTACATATGAGTCGCCGGCGATACGCGTTTAACATTGAGTGCAGTGAACTGTTGTGATGCCTCAAATAAGAAGATTAAGAAGTGTTTTCCAACGAATTATGCATATACTTTTATGGAATGTAGAATTTACTAGAAGAAATAAAGTTGTGATATTCCAAACACAGCCAAAATATCTTGTCTTAAGCCTAACGCTTTCCTGCAAATGCAGATCACAAAGTAATGCAGATCAGCGAGTATCAGCTGTAATACTTGTCAGGATTGCGTTACTGCATGTTCCAATTATAGAACTATTCATTTCTTCTAGAACTTAAAGTACATAGACAGCGTCCAAACTCAACGTTTCCGTTCAACTGAACAATGTGTCAGCATAATTGCATTAACAGATCACGATTTGCCACGAACAGGCATTAACCTTCAAACATTCAAGGTATAGTAGATTTTCCTCCTTTCCTTGTTTCCTCGAGCTTGGATTGTCTACTGGACAATCGACTCCTATAATCGGCTCTGAAAGATGAAGGCGTCAAGAGTTAGCTGAGTATACATCATTGTCAATCTCGTTCAGTGGTGAAAGTCCAAATACAATGATTAATCATGCCACTTCATTTCAAAGTCGGTTAGTAGAATAGATTTAGTAGTTGACTTGAGTTTTAGAATAGATTAGTGGCTAGAATTCGTAACCAGTACGTAATTAGAGGATGTTCTAGATATCTGCACATGGGATAGTGATGCGGTGCATCCTCCATCTTATACAACCTATCGCAAATCTGAAAAGTCACACATGCTGACAGCCTCATCAAGGCCGAAATACGTTATCGGGCTCAGTAAGTTCCCTACAATAGACCACGCGCATGGCAAAAATGATTATCAGGCATATTGAAAGTTGAGCATGGTCATTAAGAAAACACTCGAAACAAAAGTGTGATGTATTGTACGATACCAGCCATGAGCAGTCGAGTGTAAAGCACTGCCATTTAGTGATATTTCCACTTAATCGTCCGTGTAAAATGTTCGCCGTTGTCAACTCTATATGAAGGTTGGATATCCCGAGAGGACTGACTAACGACAGATGTGCCACAGTAGAGAAGTGGTTTTGGAGTTCGGTCACGGTACTTCCATGGTTTTGGCAGAAAATCTGCTTCTCGCAAAAACGAAATTATGTAAAACGCTCCATGGAAATACCTTACAGAAGATATTCGTACTTATTCGTTTCAAAACATGCTCCGTGACTTAATTGTAAATGAATGGAGCATGCAAAGCAAGAGTTTCTCAGGCATATCATGTCATAAGAAAAAATTGCATTCCTCTGAGAAATTGCGATTGAGATAAAGAGAAATTGCAACTGAATGTAATACCATAGAGTGAGTACTTGTCTGAGTTAGGATATGGTCAAAATTCAGATGGGTAATATAGAAAGCTTCCTCCTAATTCCATAGAGTTCTACATCTATTGCTCAAGTTATAGCTATTGAAAATTCCGCTATCGGAAACTAAGTGATAAAGATTATTTCATGGCGTTGATACTACATGATTCCACGTGCATGTAATATCTGAAATTTTATTGCCACCTCTAGTACTTCTAAATTCTGCAATACAAGTAGATACTTCTGATTATGTCACTAACCAAAAAACATTCGGATTTCGATTTGTTCATATTCTGTTCTGTTGACTTACCCGACTCGCAAAAAGTCTAACCAAATTTTGCGTTCAAGGTCGCTCATATCAAAGCTGCGAACCCGTTTTTTTTTGTGTGTCATCACTTCACAGATTGTGCAAATGCTGACTTTTCTTCATATACTTTATTGCTTTTCATCCGTCATTTGTCAAGGTCTTCGAATTTTACGTGTTGCTCCTAGTACTGCTCAAGGATTTCGTTTCTTCATAAATGTCATGAATATCTTTCATGCTCGTTTTTGAAACAGCCATGCTACATGTCCCGAGGAATCATGGAAGACACTTTTTTTTCGAATTACCAATCTCCCAAGTTTGCTGAACATGCTGGTATAGCATATTTGGCCCGCGACCAGTTCAATGAACAGACATGTGTATTCTAAGGTTCCTTTAAGCACTGCTTTAGCGAACACATCGTACTGATCACCGCTCAAAAATTGAGGGTCTACAAAAACAGTATTAATTGTCCCCTTATTCATGGTTGTATTGCTTTGACAACTTCCAAATTCTCTCTTATGCAACCGAAAATGTCTCGTCTAAATAACAATCAAAACGCTAAAGGATGAACAATCTTTAAGCAGCACATGTAGCAGCGCACGTAATGTTGAAAGACCTTTGCGAATACTGAAGTAGAGAAACCGGTTCGTATCTCAAAAATACAGAGTCCGAACACTATATGTGATAATGACCATGTGAAAAAACTAGCTCAAAATCACACATCTCCCTTTCCGCAATGAAGAGGAAAAATGGTTACAGACATATAGATTTTTTAAAAGGAGCTATGAGCCATATTTTTATAAAGTGAGCCTGCAATTAATCTTTCATTGACGACAAATATGATTCGGAGCTCATCCTTGTTGCAAGCGTGACTATTACTCAATTTGTTCAACATATTGTACATCTTGAGGAAACGTCACAAGTGCGGAGGAGCCGAGAATGTTTTGAGCTTTGATAATAGTCCCTGAGAACATGGGACTTTTCCCTTATCATAACAGCAGCTACGACTTACCAATGAAATAATCATCTGTATTCGCATCAGCTGTCTTCGTACATGCCGACATTCTACAGATCACGGCATGAAACTCGCGCCAGTCGCCATGCTCGAATGAAACCACCGCCATGGACGACAATCGCACGAAGAAGAAACGAATGGACGATGTGCTGGGGTCCGCACAAATTGTGAAGACGGACCGTCCAAGTATCTAAGTTAGTAAGTAACAACTGAGGGCTACGTCTGTCTCGTCCTTTACGTTGTCACTGTATCTTTCACAGTCTGCAACACTATTTGGAGATTACCATTACAGAGCGTGTAAGAATTACATTCCAGTTAATTGAAAATGGCGACATCTCATCGAGGAAGTTAGAAATTGAGCTTTTCCCGTGCACACTAGCTATCACTCTCCACTGTGAAGAACTCTGTGAAGTGTTGTCACATGAAAAGAATCAAAGGTTTGATATATAGCAGCGATCTGAACGGAAATTTTAATTAGACTATTGATGAGTCTAGTAAGTAAATTTGGGACAATGTGAACAAAACAAAATCCGAAATTATTTTTTGATTGCGAATACAATCACAAATATCCCGTTGTACTGCCGAATTCGAAAAGACTATAAATTGTGAAAATAATAGTTCAGACCCGATGAATGTGTAAGTATCAGGATGACATGGGAACAAAGTGGTATCAAAACGAAATTATCATTTATCATTGGTTTCTAATAACGCAATTTCCAATTGCTATAATCTGAAAAAAACATGTAGAATTCTATGGGACTGCAACGAAATTTTCTAGAATACGAATCTGATTTGGTACCTTATCTTCATCGGACATGTATTCGCTTTCTGATATTATATGCAATAGCAAATTCGCCTTCATTTACATTCTTTCGTTTCTACCTGAAGTAATTTTCCGATTATGAGCACTGAAAACGATTAGCAAATCAACACTTCATTCTTGAAATGCACAGCGTTCTGTGCGTAATCAGTTCATTTTTCATCAAACATTATCTTGTACGTGATAATTTTTTAGCTCTGGACAGATATTTTGATTTTTTGGCGCTATAATTGTATTTGGTATCTCATGATTCATTTCTTCTCCTGATTCTACATTGTTAGAAGTGTTTGCGTAAGCAGTTGAAAACACTTCTTGATCTTCTTATTTGGAACATCATAACAGTTCACTGCACTGAATGTTTAGCGCATATCACCCGATGCTCAGTATCTAAGCCGTCTCCGAGTCGGAAGGCTTTGAATCTGTGACGGTTACGAACTTGGTTTTTGATCATACATGATAATTTCACGTTAACTCGTGAGCTTGGGTGGTAAAGACCTGGCAGTACTTTAGGACAGATTTTGGGTTATCGTTCTAGATTGTGAATGGTATGCATGCTACTACCTTCTCTACAGCTAATCAATGAAAACGTTATTTGTTGTACCGGCAGATTGTCCCATACAAAGCGAAAGCACCTCGTTGTTTGATGCATCCAAAATTGTGGCTTTGTATTTTATAGGTTTTCGCTCTTTATTTTGGGAAATTGCAGAGAAGCGCAGTTATCAGCTCTGATATTAACTTTGTCACTATTGTTAGTTTGAATAAAATAATTAGTGACATTTTCATGACTCATTTCTCATTCGGTTCTTTGCGTGATCTATAGCTTTCGGTGCATTTCCGTTATCTGAGCGCCATTTCGACTACTTGTAAGAAACGTATTTCTTGGTCTTTTTTGAGGTTCAAATAGTTGTTCGATAGCACAAATCAAAGGAACTTGAATGGTATATCTCATCTTCCAAAATAAAATTTTGGTTCTTACTGAAGATCACCCGCTGATCACGGCTTTTCCTACGGAGTTTTACGAAATCAATAGATAGATAAAATCTTGAAGAATTCAGTGATATATTTGGTTATTTGGGTTTAATAATGAACCTGTTATTACGCCGCAACAACCAAAAGAAAACTGGGTTCTTTGAAGTAGACCACCTCAACTATCCTCTATAAATTTCGATTTATTGGGAAAGACGTGTTTTTTGATATTTTACATTGTTTAACTATTCAATCAGTAGCCTAAATCGAAAAAATTTGGGTGGTGCATTCTAGGTTCGAAAAGGCCTTGTTGTTGCGCTGAAAGAGCAAAAATAAAAATTTGTTCCTTATTCGAAGATTCCTCGCTGATCGGAGCCTCTCTCTTATAGTTCTAAGAGCTGAGCGATATTGAATGTCAAGAATTCCAATAATGTTCCTGGTTTCTTGAACGGAATCCTTAGTACTTCATAAGAACCAAAAGAATATTGAGATCCCCACTCGATGCTTTTTTCCAATTCTGCGGAGACCAATTTTCTTTTGGCTGATCCAGCGTGATACGAGGTCGATAATCAAAACCAAGAAAATTAGTGGAATTTCTGGAACCTAGTCTATCGATTGATCACTAAAACTGCAAAGGAGAAGCTTTGGTCGGCGGAAACCTTTGAATGAGGAACAGAAGATTCCTTCTATCCTTTCAGCGCAATAAAAAGGCCTTTCTGAGGATAAAATGCACTACCGAAATTTTATGATGTGAGCTATCGAATGACTACTTCAAAATTGAAAACGACGAATAAAGACGTTTTTCTCAAGGCATCAAATAAACGAGCGGATAAAAGAAGTGATCCAGTTTTGCGCAACCCAATCTTCTTTTGGCTGCCATAGCGTAATGCGTGGTCCATTTTGAAAAAAAACCAACTAAATTTCCAGAATTCCTAAGATTTGATCAATCGACAGTCTACTAAAACTCTGAAGGAAAAACGTTGGTCTGCAAGAAATATTTGAATGAGTGATAAAACATAATTTTTGCTCTTGCAGCGCAATAACACGGTCTTTTTGAAGATGGAACATACCTTCAAACTCCTTTGATTTAGGCTATCAAATATTATTTAGTTTCAAAAGAGAAATGCAAAATAAGCATTTTTTGAAGGGTCGAACCGGAGCTCAGATAACGTAAAATATACCATAAAACATCGTAATTTGATGGCATAGCAGTTTTCTTCAAATTGACTTTGGTGAATTCTATTCTAATCATCAATTACTCTGCTTGCCTTAATTTATATTTTCTTTTGAGTATCATCGTTCTCGTGTAGTTTTTATTCTTGTTGAATTAAAAAGACTGAAAAAATGTCGAAAATTTCATGATGGAGATGAAAACTGTGGATTAGAACGACCATTGGCGAGCTGACGCTATCCGCAACGGCCATTCTATCCAATTGGGAGATACTAATTATGCTTGTCGTCTTTTTGGCTTGTCGTAGTTTTAATATATAATAATCTCTTTCGGCTTGGAGAACTAATTCTTTGAGATTGTCGTCCTATTCATCCGAATGCGGAGTGTAAGAAGTGCGTGAAAAGCACCTGTTTTTAACTGTCATAATTTTAAAAGGCTGATTCGAAGGATCACGTGCATGAAACATTAGGGACGGCCTTTGAGAAATGGTTGGATGAGTTGGATGAAGCTAAAACACATTCAGCAACTAAACACTTTGCTGAACGTCTAAGTGTGGGACTCAGAGTGAACAAGGAATGAAGCAAAAGCATCTTTGGCGTGGACATTGTCTCTATGGATAAATGCAGCTGGAGAGAAGCGTTCGATCGAACGTTGCATAATCAACGTTTTCTATTAGCACTTATTTGATCCGTCATCACAGTGCCCTTTTTTTGTACTGTGCGTATCCCAAAAGTTCTAGCATTCAACTCGTTTTTCCGTCATTCTCTTGAACGGGCGTAGAATACTGCTGAGCGAATCTCCTTGCAATCTCGAGGAGAGCCTTGCTGTGAGGTTCCATAGGACGTTGTTGTTGACTGCTCGAAAGAAATGTGTGGCAGAGCTGAGTTCCACGCGCGCAGTGACTAACATCACAACCACTCTACCATAGTGCCCCCGCAATCAGCATTGTAAATGATAAAATCGTTCAAATACGATTTTTTCCCCAACATACTCATTGGACCTCCCACCGATTCAACATCCCTTTTTGAAACCCGAAAGCTGGATGCAAAGATTTATGAAGTCCCGAAACTGACTATCCATCAACTTTGCATAGATACAATAATTCCACAAATAAGAGGCTAAAAATAATAGTAATTAATAAATACACTAGTCCACTCAATTGAATACTTTGATAACCTTAGCAACGGTTATAAACAATTCCTTGGATGGTATGATAGAAAGCTTTTTTTATAGCAACTGCAACTTGTTCTTTACGAGTCTATCAATATTCAATGAAGATAAGCTGTTCAGAGCATTACGTCGGAACGTGCCTGACTCAGGACAGAAACTAATGTGAGGTGTGGTCCGAGGTCACGCGTGATTACGAGGAAACTCGTTCTTGCGGTTTATTCAAGATTTTCTTTATCGTGTCTTCTGCTAAGGTTACGAAAGTATTTGAGTCATTAGACTGCAATGGTCTGGTCCTTTCCAGGCTGTGAAAATGGCGAAAGCGTCAATACTTTGACTATTGTATCATTCTTGTGCTGTATCTTTATACGCGATTCACTTCTCGTATCTACTTCTTGAGAAAAAATACTGAATTATGCTCAGTTCACAAGGCTCTTGCTGTTGGAAAACCTATTGATCCCACAAAATCAGGGTCTAACCAATATCTGATGAACAGTAGCGGTATTATTTCCTTTCATTCTGCCACGCACGTTTAGTACTGAGATTATTAGCAATATTGATTTCAATACAATGATTATCACGCTGCGAAAAGTTCATCCCGAATAAAAATGATTTCTGTCAAATGGCATAAGGTTGCCGTTGATCCCCCTTATCTATGGTTTTAATTTCCATCAACTAACTTTTGACAACTAGAATTTTTCGATTTCTTCATAGATTAAGAAATATTAACCCTTTTGCTTCCATGGTAATATCTCCCTGGCACGCGACGCGCTCGCCGAGTGCGACGGGAGCACTCCAGTAACAATTTGGTAGCTTTCTAAGGAAATTCGGATTTTGTGCTTTTTGACGAGTGTTTGATTTACAGTATATGGTTCAGTACAATAGAAAAAACTTCAATGAGGCTGTCGGTGGTAAAACAAAGCCGATGCATTCATTAAATCCACCAGTGCTCAAGGGGAAAACTAGATGCTTATGTTAGGATCATAGTCAAGTTATGAAACATTCTCATATTATCTTAACTACATTTATCCATATCTCGATCATATTTACCATTCACTTCCTCTATCAATTGTAATTCCTTTTCGTTCGTAGTTACAGATGATCAATCGTTTAATAATTAATTACGTAATCATTTTGTACTTCTAAAATTAAACATTACGGTTTGGTTTGATAAGTTTTGATAGCTCTAATTTCATATAATAGCCAAAAGTTATCATGCACTTTTTAACACTTTATTTAATCCGTCATCACAGTGTCTTTTTTCACTGTGCGGATTTCAGTACTTCTAGCATTCAATTCGTTTTTTCGTCTTCTTCTTGAACGGCGTAGAATACTTGTTGAGCGAGTCTTTATGCATTATCGAGGATAGGCTTGCTCTGGCGTTTCAAAGGGCGTTCTTGCGGACTGCCGGAGAGAAGGGGGAGTTTGAGTTGGCTCCACGCTCGCCGTGACCAACATCACAACCACTCTGCCGCGGCGCCCTGAAAGCTATCATAGTGAATGAAAATAGCAATACAAGGAGTAGTTTGACAGAGATGATGCAGAACACTGTATTTGGAACGTGCATAAAACTGCAGATGAGGCGGCTTCCTGCACCCTCTCCATTTTTCTCCAATCTAAAAAACTTCATGTAAGCTAGTGCAGGTTTGGAGTTTTGCCATTACATGAGAGACCTGATCTGCAACTCGCTATTGGACATCAATCTTCATTACCTAATTTCGCTTACACAATCTCTCCATAGATGGTTGTGGAGTTTCTGATAAAAGGGAGAACATTAGCTGGATAAATTAAACGCATTGGCTAGGTAGAACATATTATTGCCTTCGACCGGTACAAATGTAGCGCTTACCTCAGCTATCTATGAGATGACACTCTTCTTCCGTCAAAAGCGAGCAAGCAGGTGCCCAAAATGCTCGAAGCCATGTCGCTTTCAGTGTTGACTGAATTATTTGAGTTACACTACAAAGACGAATTGATATTGATGTAAAAGCCAAAGATGAATAAGCTAGTGGTAAAAAGCAAATATGGATAAGATCAGAAAAAATGTGAAACAAGAGTTCGAAAGGCATTGTTCTCCAATGGTGTAATTTTAGCTTTTCTAAACTGAAGATATGAGAACACGAAAGCGTTTTTCTAAAAAGATCAAGAGAGTTAATCCAATATGTCAATCTTTTCGTAACAATAAAGTATTTGTAGAATCGAAATTCCACTATGTAGTACCAAAAATCAGCTGCGAAATCAAAAATGTATCTGGATGCAGAACTTATTTTTTTAATAACTTTATTTCGAGTGCTTTGCTTAGACCACGCTCAAATTTCAATAGATCCTTTCATTATTATTTGAGCCAGCTTGTCATGTGGTCTGGTAAGAGCTCTTGTACAGCCCGATACACGTGTTTCGTCCTTACAGACTCGTCAGCCGGGCAGAACCTGTCGTCTTTCGATCTTTTCATAGCCAGTTCTCTCGGGAGCCTCACACTCCTTATATAGAGTCATCGAAGACGAATCAATAATAATGAAAGGATCTATTGAAATTTGAGCGTGGTCTAAACAAAGCCCTCGAAATATTTTCTTTTAGTTAGTTTAACATGAAAACTTCTCGAAAAAATGGTTCTACTTTTATCATAGATCTCATAGTAGTACCTTCTGTGATAAACACCATTCAAACACGATGCTGTCTTCTTGAGCATAGATTTCATTACCTAAAGGGTGAGGAGTGAGGGAGGTGTTGGGCAGGACGCTCATTAATGCGAATCTTTCTCTCACGAGCATCGCTGCAATCGGTGTATCATGCATGATAACGCGTGACCCAAAGAGTTCACAGGGATGCAATGATACCGTTATGGCGATTGTTGAATAAGCCATGTCGTTTGAATATAAAGTAGATCTTAAGGAGCACAAATCGGTTAAAAATTGTAGTTTCATAATTTTGAGTTTCTACTGTTTTCAGTTCAACCTGCAGCTTTCACGATTTGATGCTAGAGTGTTTAGCACATAATAATAATGCGCAAAAAGACTATAGTCTTCTGCGTATAACTGTGTTCTCAGATGAAACGCTAACAGGAAAGAAAGTAATATATCGACACGGCCAATTTGTGTCCCAGGTGACCAAGCTCTGCCTGGATTACCATCAGTTTCTTGTCACGATCGTTACTGATTATGAGAAAACGAGTCACAGCGTGACACATCAGCGGAACTATTAGCGGTTGTCGACCAAGGAGCGATTCCGTTCTCCATGAATACTCTGTCACACTGTAACCGAGACTGCAACGCAAAATAAAACTTTTCTCTTGGCATCTCATCATTGTCGTATGAAAAGGGTTTCGACAAGAGACACTGTTTCTCCAATGTGTCATTGCTACACTGCACTACTGCGTCATTCGACTGAAACCAAAAGTGCATACATGTTTATAGGAAGATCCGTATGGACCTTTGTTCCCGCTTAGTACTGCTTCTTTCCGAGGAGTACTAATGAAACACAAACGATGCTTGATAACTGGGAGTGAAACGTGTAAAAACCATGGATTACGCATAAACAAGACAAAGAGACTTCATCAAGAACTCATGGTGCAAAGAAGAACAGATCGAATTCGATATTCCTCAATCACAACAACCATCTGATAAATATACTATGGACCTATACATAGAATAACATGAAGGAGAAATTATGCGGGAAAAGAAAAATAGTGTGGGCCGCAGTTCTATTTCTTCAAGAAACCTCGGAGTAGATAACGGATCCAAACTCATTGCTCATTTTTTCGTTCAACAGCCCTCTCACTTTCTGCTATGTAGCAAAGCAGTGAGATACATCAAAAATTGTTTACCACCCACATGACAGTGATACGAAATTTCCGAAGTTTATTTGGCACTCACAAAGTTCAGCCGATCTGCGAAGATGGTCTCAAAGAACTACACCATCACTGAGATCCACGATTGGATACCACAAGTTTTTAAAACCCCATATGGCAATGACTTCTGACTCACGTATCGCCAAATGAGCCTCACGTACGTTACCATGCTCACAACACGTCACCATCGGAAAGGACGTTGGACAAGATCTCAGGCTGTTTCCTTATCTTCCGAGCCCAGATAGATTCTTCTCGTCTTGAAACGTTTTGTTACTTCAAAGACCTCAATGCTAGGCACTTGAAAATCAAATTGGAATCATTTCCCTCATCGAGCATTAATTTTTTAAAGGTTTCTCTTTTGTTGACTAAGGATTTACACTAAACTGTTAGTGGTCATTCATAAGCATAAGTCAGAGAGGGTCCATAAATGTAGTTTTTTGAAAAATGTTTTTTTTAAAGCGCTGTAGTATTCGCAATAAACGGTCAAATTCGAAATAAAGTTATGTTTTGCGTTGACCGCGCATTCTCACTGTTAATTTGATGAAAGCACGAAAATCACATGAACGTGTAGGGAAAATCGCGTAGTATTCGAATCATAAGATCAACCTGAGTTTCTTTCAAAGTGAAGAAACAATTCTTGATTGAGTAACAAAAATCGCTTTGCACATTAACCCACCGAAGCGCAATCCATCGATGGCCGTGTTGAAACAGCGGCATTCCTTTTGCGTATCGCTCCTCACCCCGTAGATTAGCCAAAAAACGCATGCTCATGTATGTGAATCAATTTTATTTCTTCAGTTCCATTCCAGAGGAATGGTTTTTCAAGAGATTAAGCACCGCTTCGCAATCGTTGGATCTTACGCTATCGAATGATTGCCAATAGTCAAAAAAAGAGCTCCGTTTGGTGAGAAATATATGCTTATAAAGACAGATGTTTTTCTTTCATTAAAGTGTTAAGAAAAAACTTTTTCGGAAAAAAAGCCTACATAGTTCTCTAGCCAGAGCTACGGCTTACGAACGAGCACTGAAAGTGCCATAAAAAGCCATTTTTCAGCTATAGGGATCGTTTCTCCGTCTTGTGCTGTCTAACGGAAAAGTACCATCATTCAAATTTTCAAATATACGGTGATGTATTTTATCTAAGCTTGATAATTCGGACATCTTCTGCAAGTCGAACGATTGCGTATGCGTCTGCAGTGCAATCGGCTTTAGGATCAGTTTAAAAATAATCCCATTATATAGTTTTTTTCACATTATAGTAGCGATTTGAGAAATAGTATCTGTGTGTCTCACATGCATGGATCAATTTTTATTCATCACTCATTGCAGACAAAATTCACTCACAGAGGATAGAACACAAATTTGTCGTTACATGCATAGGTGAAAACCAATGTGACGGCGATGATATAATATAAAGCGATGACGCTGATGTCTGGAATACTGATAGTTTCAGTAATCATGAATTCCAGTTAGTATAGTACTCTAAGTATTCGATACTGGCATGATTTTAGGGAATGATTGACGGTACGGTGTGGTTTCCATTATTGGCTTCATCGACCTTATTCAGCTCATTTTTGGCCGTTTCGAAAGCACGTTCAAATTTTGTTGTGCTGCCTTCTTTGATTCGTTAATTATTGCACTTTGAGTCTGTGGGGACGGATTGAACGCAGATTGTGTGGCTTCCGCACCAACATCACCATATTGTTTCGGCTCAACCATAATTGTTTTGATAGAACAGTGTGACTTCTGTTCTGCCGCCTGCTTTGCAGTACTCATTACTTCTCAGCCGTCCTTCCCTGGCCTAAAATCCTCATGTACTCTCTGTTTTCATAGATTATTATGAGACAAAAGATTTGAGTGTAATAAATTGAACACACAACATTTCATCCTTATTTAGATGCCGCCTCATTCCAGCTTTACTCAACTGTTCAATGGTATGCTTGACGAGTTCTGCGAAGAAATTGTTTCCCACAAGACTTGTCCCTTTGAGACCGTATTCGCTTTTCAACGTTGAACAATGGAAACGAGACAACAAATGTTAATTTTTTCGTCGTCACCAATCCTTCACTTGATGGTAGCGACTAGGCAGAAAAAAAGGCGGGCCGGAACAGCTAAAGAGAAACCAGCTGCATATTTTCCAGCAAGTGCAAAAGATATCAATCTGTTAAGCGGAATAAATAGGTTAAATGATTTGCGATTCTCTATCTCGAGTGTTAGCGATTTTCTTACTGACTAATAAGGAATTCGCAGCGTCAGCTGTTCTTTATAATCGAAATGATAAACGTAACCAGTTTATGATTAAAAAGACTCCGAGCTGCTCTTAATGACTAATCAAGAAATATCAGACCAGTAAGCACTTCGGAAAGAATCTAGTCAAAGGATGTCAGAGAATCTGATCTCGGTCAGGTAACGCAGCCTCAATCCCTATCTGTAACCCCCAATAACCCAATCATATGAATAGGACTTGAAGTTACATTGATGAATCTATATCATTTTCTCATTGCGCTTACTCTTAATTCCTCCACTGATACTCGGCGTTTGAATCTCTCCAAGTTGCTTCGCCAGCAGGAATGAAGCGGTCTGAAATTACGTAGAGATATTGTTTTAGGCAAGAATTCGATGTGGAGTAACGATAAAATGTTAGGTGATGAATCTCCTTGAACGTTCTGATAACATTCCCCTTTAGGGTCTTCAACACACGCGCAGACATAGGAGTCACGCGATGTAGAAATCATTACCGAATTTCACTTCAACATAGCCCAAATATCAAGTGTCAATTATCTGATCAGTGGGTTTTACATCTCTAACGCTGCAAAAAGTGTTCATTTCCGTTTGCCGCGTCGAAATTGTTTTTTTTTCTGGTGCCCACATCATATATTTCTATTTTGTTTTATGCTTTGAACACTTAAAAAATTTATGCTATTCTCTAATGTATTGCTACGGTTTTAACTGGCTTTTTAATTGTAATTCAAGACTCTACTTCCATTCTTCTCCATTCGACCGCTTTTTATAGACCCTGCTCAAAAACAATAGTCTGTTAATGATATAACAAACAGTATTGAGCCGTTCAGTTCCCTTGTTAAATTTTTTAGATTTACACCATTTACTTAGATTTTAAGAGCACGCATAGAAATCAAACAAGTTATGAATTTTTGAACTTCTGTAATATTTTGGTAAATTCCTGTATATTCCACCGATCAGTGAGCGCATGATGAACAGCAGAGGTACCGTCAAAATCACTGCATTCAAGAGTGAATTAATATACAAAACGTCAAAAATTTTTGAGAGCAGATCGAGCTTAAGCCATAAGATTACGATTATGCATATTATTTCCATATAAAACTGAGAATGAGACGACACCGTCAATAAAATCTGCACAAAGTGTAGTATTCACTGGGATTCTTATCATAATCGTAAAGAAATTCAAAATACGGACATCACTATATGACAGTAAAACAATTATTTCGGAATTCAACGTATGTAATCAGTAGGAATTCTTTATTCACCTGTTCTTCTAGTGGAGGTTATAATGACATATATATATATCCACTAAGTGAAGTGATAATGTGAAATGTTCTACCTTAGAGGGACTTGAACTAGTATCCTACGTTTTAAGGGGTGTGTGCTAAGCAGATGCACTACCAAAGCTCCTGTCCTGCTACCACTCCTTCGATGATGCACAAAATCGATTTGTCAGCAACCAACCTTCAACGGTTCAAACTGGTAGGGCGCAAATCGGCATTGAGCTCAGTCACGCAAGCAGATATGGATTTATCAATAAGAACTGCCTACTTAACCGCTACTTTAACGACGGTGTGAACATGCTCATCAGTCATAGTAGTGTCACAATGTACCGTTCAGTATTGATGATGCAAGTTCTAAAAATCGAATATGAATTAGCCAACCACTGTGTGTGACAAGGAAGTATGGAAATGTTTCTGTTGTCCCATGAATGAAAGCCGGACTAGACGTAATGCGAGTGACATCACGGACGCCGTTTGACTAATAACTTTTTTCATTTTGCTCGTTGCATGCACAAAAAGCGTCTCAATGACATTTAAACACAAAAGAATATAAACGTTTCGGTCTAATTGCGAGCGCTTTCTCGCCTTTTCGACCACATAGAAAGCCTTCAGATTGCAAAAAGTAGTTTTTCAAGTTAGCAAATGGTAAAGTTCGAAAAATATGCTATCGCTAATCTTCCAAGAAAGTTTTAGCTTCGTGCTAGGAACGTTGGGTTAAGGCGTGAGGACGTTAACGTTGATTTAGCGATTGTCGCATTAATTAAACTACACTATTCATGCAAATTAACACAGAACTCACGCGTGCTGAATTTTGATTTCAATCTGACTGAGACTAAACTTCCTTCTTCGTTCCTTGTTTTGACGCGCGTAGCGGCAGTCAGCATCGTCAGCAGTACTGAATACAGATGAGAAAAGTGAATTTAAGTATGAAAAACTGTAGAATTTGATAATATTCTTACATGCTTGAGCCCGTTATGAGGTCTGATGAGGCAATTAAGGAGTCCTACACAGGCGCTTGCTTCGTCCTTCCGCCCTCTTCAGTCGCGCAGTGTCCCTCGATTGAGTCGGTCGTCTGGGGATATACCTCTACATTAAAGAATCGACGTCGAATAGTAGATCACCACAAGTCAGGTGACAAAAGCACACAACTTGGCGTGACTACAGCCGAGAGTGTGCGGTTGGTAGAATGAATTATACACTATCCTCGACCGTTTATATAGACGCAGCTCTCAACAATGATAGCTTGATGATATGATAACGTGTTTGAACCCGTTATGAGGTCTCATAAGGGCACTTGTACAAAGTCAAATAAACGTCTGTTTCGTCCTTCCAAACTGAGTAGCATAAAGGCATGCATTTTACCGAAACTGACTCAATTTTTCATTTCTGATTGGTTCATTCGATCCAGCTCCTTAAAACTCGACTGTGGTCATTGCAAGTCGCGGATCTTCTCACTTAACTTGCGGTGATCTAAATATTCCGCGTCGATCCATTCATACAGAAGTATCCCCGAGGAATCGCCTGAACGGGTGAGAGTGCGCTACTGAGGTCCTTAATGACGAAACAGGAGCTTGTCTAGGCAGTATAAATGCCCCTATGAGATCGCATAGCGGGTTCAAACATGTTATCATGCTATTATATTGTCATTATTTCGAGCGAAATGTAAATAAGAGGTCGTAGGTAGATTATGTAGTGCTTGACCTAGAAAATGATCGAACGAGCGAAGTAGAGCAGCTCACGTAAAACTCATAAGAAAAGTCCATTAGTTCACACTCATTACTTGCTTGTGTATGAAAATGAGTTGCTTTAGCTGATGGCGAGGTTGGCAATGGCAGTAGTCGTAGCAGTAATAGCAGTAGCAGTTCGATGGCTTGCGTTTTGGTGGCTCGCTCTCTTAAAAGTCTGGACTTTCCTTTTTGTTGGAGAGATAAGTCTTAGTCTGATAAAACATACGTTCACGCTCTGAAAAAGGCGAGCCAACTAAACGTCAGCCATTGAAGTGTTACTGCTATTACTTCTACCATTACCGCCCTCGCGTCAGCTGATCAGGAGAACTCTTTACGAGTAACGAATGTCCGGTATTCTTAACGTTAATTCAAACTCATCTCAAAAACGTCCTTTTTGGTATGAATTTTTGTTCACATGGTCCTTGATGTGATCTGATGACACAAATAAACAATGAGTGCTGCAGCAAAAATCACCGCTGCAACTGATTCATAACCTTTAAGGGTCCTTGCTTGATGATCGATTCAGACAGCACTTATCACAAGAAAATTTCTCAGGGCTCGGTAGACATTCAAATCATTAACACAATGTCCAAGCTATGTGTTAATGAGAAATTATTTCCCTGTCATGCTGACCAGCAAATACCCTTGACTCTTGTTCCGGTCAATCCTCTTCAAATGAAGTTTAGTGGAAGCTCTGAAGAGCAAAGGAGTCCAATGTCAGTCTTCACATGCTCTAAAGCTATATTGTGATTAACGGAATCTGTGCCTGTCTCAGGCCGGAAAGATTAGCCTGAGGCATAGTGAGAGGTCAAGCTTTAGTATTGCAAGTCTTCAATGAATAATTGAAAGACCTAATAACATCACAACGATGAGTGTTATGTAACGAACCATTTTACAGTGCGATCCCAAATTCGCTTCTTACATTTTCTGTTGAGGTCATCGAGGTTTCGACTGAGTGGATTACGAATCAATCTGACCTCTCCAGGCTTTAAGGAAGGTGAGCCCAGCCAAAACTTTAACCAGTGTACGATTAATGTATTAACTGCGCTGTATTACTACATTGTATTATTTAGCTGCATCACTGATATTCATGAAACACTGATAATAACACCTCACAGCTGCTTAACATAAAAAGCTAAGACTATAATTTTTCTCTATTAGTGTTCCCGCTTGTGTTCACATTGCCACTGAAAGTCTTTAAAAACCATAATGGAAAGTATCCAAACTGATAAGTTTCTAAGCCAGTCCTCGGAGACCAATTCTGACTAGCTATCACACGGCGGATTATCAAGCATTCAGTCAAAGGCAGTGATATACTTCAGGGATTCGTGAAAGTCAAACTTGTACTAGATGTTTGGTATTGAAATGGTCTATGGAGTATAATATTTGTTGCTTCTCGGAAACATAGGCAGCAGACCTCACCATTCTGTTAAAGTAACTAAATTCTTTGAATAGCGAAGTAACTACATGGCAGTCAATTAGCCTTCCTTCTGCTTGCTAGTTGGTCCAAGATTGTCGTAGTCTACTTTCCCCATCGCTGGAAAAAAGACCCGATAACAATGTTTGGTGAATCAAAAACATTTGAGTTAAGTTTTCATCTCTCGATTACCGGCTTTTCTCGGCATCTCATATACGAGATCCTTCGGTACAGGAACTAGCAATAGATAGTGGACAATAAAGCTTCAGTATTCAAATGTGAGCACCGATCTATCGTTTCTATAATATGAAATACTGAACATACGTTCAACCACACTGACGTTTCATTTAGCCTCATTAGCAACGATTTCGTTTGAATGAAGAAAAGAATGAAGACGTTGGTAAAAAGCGAACTCACCCATTTTCTCGGCCTCGAGAAGCAAAGCACTATTCGTTTTTATTTTTTTCAGTCATTAGCATAATGAGGACCACGCCCTTCCAGTACTATATTCATTGGTTGCACCACACTAACATTTAAACAAATAATCTGTTTCTATTGATGTGTTGTAGAGAAGTTAATAACATGGGCATCATGTACATACCTATAACAGTGATCCAAATTCTTTTTTAGAAAATTGCCATGTTCTTTGCCACACAAGTTCTTTGGCCATCGTAGAGTTATCGTGTACAATCGAAAACCACCAAGTCCATAATCGCCAGAAAATTCAGAGTTACTCCACGAGGGAGTCACTTAGGTTTCGAGTCTCCGTGATATGCGATCAACATTGAGTGCAGTAAACTGTTATGATGTCCCAAATAAGAAATTTCAAAAAGCGCTTTCCAACGACTTATGCAAATACTTTCATGTAATGTAGAATTGAAAAGATAGAGATGAAGTCATGAGTTTCCAAATACGACCAAAATACTTTATCTTAAGCCTCACGCCTTCCCACAAGGTATAAAGGTCTGGAAGTATCAGCTTTGAAACTCGTCAGGATTGCGCTAATACATGTTCCAATTATGGAATTATTTATCTCTTCTAGGACTTAAATACAAAAATAACGTCGAGACTGAACGTTCTCGTTCAACTGAACAACGTACCAGCATAGTTGCATAATTAGTTCAGGCTTTGCCACGGATAACATTAACCTTCAAACATTTGATGTCTAAGAGATTTTTAGCTTACACGACTACAATCATGCTTATTAGTCATTGTTTTCATGTTTCAAGTTTTCAGTGGTTCCTGTCCGAATGAAGTAACCTTACTCGGAGGTCTCCTCAAGCATGGATTCTCTCTTGTACAATCGATTTCTGTAATCGGCTCTGAGGAAGATGAAGACATCAGAATGTTAGCTGAGTACACGTCATTATCAATCTCGTGCATGCTGAAAATCCAAATACAATGATCAATCACCCCAGTTCATATGAGAGTCGGTTTAGTAGAATAGATTTAGTAGTAGACTCAAGACTTCAATCATAAAATAGATTAGTGGCCAGAAGTCGTGACCAGTACGTAATTAGAGAATGTTCTAGACATCCGCAAAGTGACAGAGGTACGGTATATCCTCCATCCCAAGCATCCAATCGCAATTACGCCTCCCTCCTTGCTTCAATGCAGGGCTGAATGTGGGGCGGGGTCTTTGACGAGGAGGCCGAAACCTCTGAAACACCGGTGTATGACCCTGGCGTATCAACCTCGTTTAGCTTAAAGCATTTTTTTTGGAACTAGTCACTTTTTGATATTACATGCAGTTGCGACTTCTCTGTTAGCTCAGTCGCAATTGTGCAGAGCAATGCGAATTCTTTTTATGATATGATTATGTTTGAGAGGCTCCTACTTAGCATGCTTTACTTAAATACAATAAGTCGCAGAACATGCCTTGAAGCGGATAAGTGCGAATATTTTCTGTTAGGTGTTTCCTTGGAGCGTTTTGAATAATTTCGTTCTTGCAAGAAGCAAGATTTTCTACCACAACCGTAGAAGTACCGTGACCGGATAGCAAAACCACTCCTGTTCCGCGGCATATGCGAAGACGATCTGCGCGGATCTGGTTCGATCTTTGATGTGATAGAGTTGTCCGTTTTTTCTAGAGGTCTTGCTGAATGTTCTGTATGATTTGTATGGTTTATCATTTGTTTAATCACCACTAGAAACTTCTTTATTGCTAGGGCAGTAGTCATCTTCTGTGTTTGGATCGAAAATGTTCATTATTTGAAACTTCTCGCTTCTAGTGTTTTCTTAACACCGCGTCCAACTTTCTACATGCCAAAAAATGATTTTTTGAGCTATGCATGTGGTCTGTTATAGAGGAACTTATGGAGCCCGATACACGTGTTTCGGCCTTAACGAGGCTGTCAGTATATGTGACTTTTCAGATTTGCGATTGGATGTTTAGGAAGGAGGATATACCGTACCGCTGTCACGTTGCAGATGTCTAAAACATTCTCTAATTACGTACTGGTAACGAATTCTGGCCATCCAAGTGTGTTCAGACCACGCTCAAATTTCAAAGCAAAGCACTCGAAACAAAGGTATAATTATGATAAAAGTGAAAAAAGTACCAGCCGAAGAGCAATCGAGTGCGCAACACTCTGTGCTAGGTGGAAATTTTACTTGACACAGAGTGTAAAACATACGTCTTCGATGACTCCCTATAAGGAGTGTGAGGCTCCCGAGAGAACTGACTATGAATAGATCAAAAGACGACGGGTTCTGCTCGGCTGACGAGTCTGTAAGACGAAACACGTGTAAATCGGGTGTACAAGAGCCCTTACCAGACCACATGACAAGATGGCTCAAATAATAATGAAAGGATCTATTGAAATTTGAGCGTGGTCTTAACAAAGCACTCAAAATAAAGGTATATTTATACCTATTCACTGTGATATTTTTCAGGCCACAGAAGGTTGGTTCGAAGAACTAGAGGATTACGGTGTTGGAAGAGCGAACATCCTCACCAGCAATTATTCAACCGCCCAGGTCAAATTGGACATTATACTCAAGTGAATGATTTTGTTTGATTATCGCTTATCTCTCATATGTAATTCATTTATTGAGGGTATCACGGGTGCTCGCACAAGTTCCGATAGAAGTTATTTACGTATTTTAACCACTTTTTTATCTTTCACCTATTCATCGCCAAATATAAATGTGAAAAATATGGTAGGTAGGAACGATCGATATAAAAGTTAGGACACTTGACATAGATTGCCCTACATGGCCCAAATATATGAACTCATTCGTAGGGTAGGAAGCGTGCCGCTCACACACAAGCATAACTGCGTGCTGAGCATATTCTCGTGTGTGTATTCAAACGTGCATCAATGACCAGAGCAGTGAAGAAGATTGTCCTCTGAACACATCTGCGTTCGAGGACAAGTAGACGAGCTTCTCTTTCTACAATCCTACTTCCGCAACGTAGAGAACCATCTCCTCACTTAGCATCGTTTTTCGCACTAGTGAAATCCTCGTCTGACCGGTCAACTAAAAGGATAGGGCAAGAGATGATCGATTTTGAAGTACGTCAACGAAGTGATCTATTGAATCATCGGAGTTACTTCAACGTGCTGGAAAAATGCATCCTTGAGAACTGACATGAAGCATATATGCGGGCTTATGCTGATGGACTAGTCAGTTTATCCATAGCAAACAAATTCATCATGCTTTCATCAATGGCAATATATGGCTATATCGGGTGTTGAAGAAAAGCTGGAGCAACAGTGTTTTGAAAAATAGGATTGTTTTGAAACTCAATTCTGTTTCGAAATTCACCATTCATTTGAAGAGCTCATGAATTAGAATAAATTTACATCGTCTCCACAGCAAAAAAAAAACGACAGATACAAAAATTAGCAAAGAAAAGATTACACTTGCTAGGGAATCATTCATAAGCGAGTAAATTCAGGAAGGGCTAAAATTCCAATGATCTTCAATGCTTAGCTCTGCGGCATTCCGTTATGTTGTTCACACGACTTTATGTTAACATCGGCATATCAGTACTTCTCTGTTTTTCTTTATGATCAAGCGAGAGGTTATTGTTATAGAAATGTTTTCCATCACAGTTAACATTTCCGCGAACTTTCCCCTGCTTAGAGCTTAGAATATTTAAATCAATATTATAATATTTAATGAAATACCTTTATGATACCTCATAAAGTCACAAAACGTAGAGTTTAGTCGAAATCACCTGTCACCTGTCACCCCGTTGATCGTCGAGTGACTCTACCGTGTACCAGCAACTCTTCCATTTTTCCCTGTCGCGTGTAAGAGTATCCCAGTTGGTCCTTTTTGCTCTAGGGATTCTCTGAGCATCATACCTTTCTTCTAACGCTTTCGTGAAGAAATCGGTGTGAGGAAACCAACGGGACAGTGGTCTTCTTTTAGAGCGCTTGACGCCCCGAGGAATCCGGTCGGTAACGGCTCTCGTCCATCGGTTGTCGTTGAAGCGTATCACGTGTGCGGCCCACCTTATTTTCGATATCCTGGCGTGTAGAACGGCGTCTCTGATTTTCGATCGTTGACGTATGTTGAAACTTCGGATCCTTTCTCTCATCTGCGAGATACGGGATACTCCTAGCATCGACCTTTCGACTGCGCGTTCGATAACGCTATGTGATCTTTCATCCTGCTTACGTAGCGACCAGGTTTCTGCTGCATACGTCAGGACAGGGATTATTGTCGATTCGAAAAGGTGGGCACGGAGTCGGATGTTCTTTGTTTTTCTACTACATCTTCGATGCTCTTAAACGTTTCCCAAGCCGCTCGTATCCTCCTGCTCAACTCTGAAGCTAGGCAGTTCACCATGTTGATTTCACGACCTAGATAGACGTAATTGGAGCATTCGGAGATTGTCGTTCCGTTGAGCGTGATTGGGGCATTCGTAACCCATCCGTTCCTCATGAACATTGTTTTCGTTAGATTTAGTTGGAGACCAATCTTTCCACATGTGTCATCGAAATCGGTCAACATTCGTTCCGCTTGACTGATCTTTGGTGTTATGAGAACGATATCGTCAGCAAAGCGGAGATGGTTTAATTGTCGACCGTCAATGTTCACTCCCATATCGCTCCATTTTAATGTTCGCATGACGTTTTGTAGAGTGGCATTGAATAGTTTTGGTGAAACTGTATCGTCTTGTTGAACCCCTCTTCTCAAAAAAAAAAACACAAAAGGCAAAAAGAAAAATGAAATGGAGGCAAAAAACAATTTTTCACATACTCACAGCACTCTTTGTGAATGTTCCACTCAGTATTCCGAGACTGTCAAGGTTGAAAAACGTGTATCAAGCGTTATTAGTTGCCCTGCATCAGGCCACATGAGTGGCTCCAAAACCACTATCACACTTGTTGAACTGTGAGCTTGTTCTTAAGAAAACACTCAAAACAAAAAGGTAAGCGAAAGTGTTTTTTGTTTCGCAAATATACACTTGATGTGGGCGCAGAATTCGGTCTCAGTCTCTCTCACTGTATTCGTTTTAGCTGGTATGGCAGGGCACCAGATATGTTGGCTGTGGTATTCGAGACTGTCATTCAAGCACGCTTGTCGTGTGTCAATACAAGAACGCGTAGGTTTGCCATAATGTCCACCTTTCCCCATATTCGCTGCTTTTATCTAAGAAAAAGTCTCCAAAACTGCAGTTTTCAGAGGAAGTCGGTTCGGAAATAAGATTTACGAAATTGGTCAACCGTGCTCAAAGTGTGCAGCAGAAGAGCAGTGCACTCTGACAGAAGGACTCTGTTTCGGTCGTGCGTGAAATATTATGAATAATCAATGAAGAGGCAGCTTCTTAAACTTGATTGGATCATGTTTCAGTAACAACAAAGTTGAAGAGGAGCAATTTCTTATAGTGAAGACGATTCATATTTTTAATATTCCATTATGTAGATGTCCGATTACTTCACAGCAGTCATTGAAAGCTAGCATGCTTTCCTCTCAATTCTTCCTCGTGTTATCGTCGTCCATATGTGGAACTGCAAGAAGTATGTACACATAAATATGTGTCTGAAAAATCCTTCAGGATCGGTGGCAGATCCAGTAGATATTATGTGCCTTTAAAGTCTCCTAGAAACTTCGTGTATGTTCCGTGATATAAATACCCAACGGATGTTATACTTTGAACGAAAAACAACGGTCTGAATTGGCTCAGCAGAGTGACTCCTAAACGAGATAAATTTCAACGTCGATTAATGCATGTGTATTTTTTCGCTTCCTTCTTATAAGTAGGGAACAAACGAAAAATCGATCTCATTCGCTACAACAAGAACTTTTCATAGGAGCGTTAGTAACCATTCGAAAGCTGAGGCTTGTGGCTACAGCTCCTTCGCCAATTTTTCAAAACATCGCTTCATAACATTGTAACATGTAAAATAAAATCATGTTCCATAAAACAACGCGCTTTTTTATCTTTTATCGCGCTTATATTTCTCTGGACAGAACTCTTCCTTAGAATTCTATTAATCAAACTATATTACAAGCTTTGAAGGACTCAAAATGTGTCTGCTTTTCGGAAAGCTCACTTGATCTTCTGATCTCCTCTGGTTTTTGATTGTGCTGAAACCACGCCTGACTGAGCTCTTTCTTCAAACTACCAGTAATCATCTGATAGAGTAATGTTTTGTGATTCCAACGTTGTCCTTACTTTCTGAAAAAACGGTCTAGCCGGGAAAATAAGATCGAGTTTCTCATTTTTGATAACTTTGTTTACCAGCTATTCGACAGGGCAAAGGCGGTAGCAGAGGCGTGGCAAAGGCGAGGCAAAGCAGGACGTTCGCTATCTTGTTAATCAGTTAGGAATTTTTTCTTTGCTTCGACAGTAGCTTTTGATGAAACGACTGACTAAGATACTATGAAAACTTCTCTACGCATTGATATTCTTTTCGGATTCCAGTGAATTATACTCGTGGCAAAAATATAGGCTAAAGGCGAGTGTGAAACATAATTTTTATTCTGGATGACCAACGTTATAGAAGGGTGTTTCGAAAAAACGACGATATGGAGCTATAGTCTCAAGTCTAAGCTTTCGAATGATTATTAACATTTCTGTGAAAAGTTGCTCTCCAGCGAATGAGATCGGCTTTTCATTTGTTCATTTCTGATCAGAAATACCTTTTTTTCTTCCATCTTTAAGCTTTTTCGACTCGTGTCTGTCTAAGAGATACTCAATTCGACTTGTCCCGTGATTTTTCTCGTCTAAGCTTCAATTCACTTTCTTTTCAATTGCGAATCTAGTGGTTGCGAAAAGCAATGGCATTTTAGAAATTGCTCTACTAAGACAGGCACAACTTCATGCCAATGATTTCCATTCACATGAAATAGGCGACGCAAAGTGATGCTGGATTTTGCACCCTACACTTCGGTGTCACATGCACGCTCACGAGATTATGCTCACGGTATTCTGAAATTGGCAGGCATGCTTTCAAAGAAAGTGCTCAACATCAAGGAGGCAATCAATGCCGGTCCGCCGTGGACAACTCCGGAGGTTGGCAGCAGCAGAGCAAGAGGAGCGTTCGAAATGACTTAGTGTCGCTCTTCTCTAGAAAAACGCTAAATTTCACATTGCAAATCCGACTTGCCACATGTTGTTGATCATTTGATCCTTCAATAATTGAAGGGAAACTACTAAGAGTGTCGTAATGCTAAGGTGTCACGAACTTTCAATGAATGGCGATGTCTTTGGCGCAAAAGGCTTTGTTGGGTTTGACCACTAATGGTGTGCTTTCCGTCTCAGTTGACAATTTATCATGCTTTACAGTAAAAAATGAATAGTTCTCATGCAAAAACTTCACTATACTCCTCTTACTACGAGTTTATATTGAGGTGAAATCTTACTCGATAGAGGATTTGTGAATTTGTGGTTGGAATGAGATAGCAGGAAATTACTTTCCACATCTTCGATAAAACTCTTCATTCAAAGAACACAGATTAGATGGTACACGATAAGTGAGACAAGCTGCTTCAACACCTACACATTCAAGAAACAATCTTCAAGAGGATATATAGCTTTTTCCACGTCAAATCTGTATGCGAGAAAATGGTTTTCTGGTTAGAGTCACTTCCATTTCAGAACGTATGATACACAGTCCTTTCTGTTCACCTAGATTCTGTTATGATCTTTACATTCACCGGACCAATAAATAAAAGTACATCAAAATAGGGAATAAGTTTATCAGTGTACATAAAAACCCTACCAATCGCAGTCACAAATGATGAACCGTCAAATAATCAATCATATTATCACTTTGTCTTATGAAATTAAATATTAGGGCTTAGTTCTATAAGATTTGATAGCCTTAATTCCACATAATAGCAGAGGTCAACTTAACGATTGAAAATTACAATACAAGGAATAGCTTGGCAGAGATGATGTAGAAACTGCATGCGATGAAAATTGATCGCTGCTAATGTACTCTAAGAGTTGGGACCTGCATAAGATTGCAGATGAGGCGGCTTCCTGCTCCCCCTCCATTTTTCTCCTCTCTAAAAAACTTCATTTAGGCAAGTGCATGTTTGAAGCTTTACCTTTACATGAGAGAGCTATTCTGCCACTCGTTATTGGACAGCATTCTTCATTACCTAATTTCGCTTGCACATTCTCTCCATAGATGTGTTGTGAAGTTTTCTGATAGCAGGGAGAATATTAGCTGGAGAAATTAAGCGCATTGGCTAAGTAGAACATATTATTGCCTTCGACTGGTACAAATGGAACGTTTACCTCAGCTGTGTAGGAGATAACACTCTTCCTCTGCCAAATCAAGCAAACAGGTGCCCAAAAAGCGCGAAGCCATGTCACACTGATACGTATGACATGCAGCTAACGTTAGATCCATGTTTATTTAGAATGTTCTAATTGCCTTCACCGGAAATGTGGTCGCGAGCGTTCTTGGCCGCAGGGGCGCAAGATTTGCATTGTATAGATTGGGATTACAACTTTCTTTTTGTGCCCTTTACATAATATATATATATGTATATATATATATATAGTAATGTATAGATGCAGTTCATAAATTAAAGTTACCTGTTCAATGTTGAAAGAAATATTTGAGTTGCACTGCAAAGACTAATTGACCTGATGTAAAACCAAAGATGATTAAGGTAGGGGTGAAAAGCAAAAAATCAAGACAAGAACAAAGGCGAATCATGAGTTCGAAAGGCAATGTTTCTCTAAGGGTGTAGATTTGAACATTGAAAACCGAAGATATTAGGACACGATGGTTTTTTTTTCTAAAAAGATCAAGGAAGTCAATGAAATGTATCAGTCTTCTCGTGACAATAAACTTTTTCAAATCGAGATTCTACTACGTAGTGTCAAAAATCAGCTGCGAAGTCGAAAAAAGTACTGTGGAGGCAAAACGTTATCTTCTTTTGGTTGGTTAAACGTGCGAATTTGCCGAAAAAAGGCAAAGATCTTTTGGAAGTTTCTTCTGTGATGTTCCATCATTCAATAGCGATACTGTCTCCTTATAGCACAGATTTTAATACCTAAAAGGCGAGGAGGGAGAGAGGTGGAGGTCAGGACGCTCACTAATCCGAATTTTTCTCTCGCGAGCATCGCTGCAATAGGTGTATCATACATGATACACGCGTAACCCAAATAGTTCACAGAGAAACGATAATACCGTTATGACATTTGTTAAATAATCCACATTTAAATAGAAAGTTGATTTCAAAAACCGATTGAAAATTGTCGTGCTTTGAATTTTTAAGCTTCTACTGTTTATAGTTCATTTGTAGCTTTCACGAATTGATGCTAGAGTTTATTGCACATAATAAGAATGTGCAAAAACATTATAACCTTCTGCGCATAACTATGTTCTCAGATGAGAAACAAACAGTTGAGTATGCAGAATTTTCACGAAGATTTTGCAAAATCACAACCACATTGAGTCTTAGGTAATCAAGCTCTACCGGGACTACCATCTGTTTCTTGTCACGATCGCTAATGTTTACGAGAAAGCGAGTCACAGCGTGAGACATTAACAGTACTATTAGCGCACCTCGACCAAGGAGCGAATCCGTTCTCCATAAATACTCTGTCACACTGTAATCGAAACTGCGACACATAAATAAAGCTTTTCTCTTGGCAACTCACCATTGTCAAAGGATACGGGATTCGACAAGAGACACTGTCTCTCCAAAGTTGTCATTGCTTCACTGCACATTTAAGTCGTTCGACTGGAATGAAAAGTGCATACATGTTAACAGGAAAATCCGTATGGACCTCTGTTCACGCTTGACATTGCTATCTTTCCGAGGAGTACTAATTAAGCACAAATGATGTTTGATGAAGTGGAAACGAAACGCGGAAGAAGCATGGATTATTCATGAACAAGACGAAGACCCAGTTCATCAAGAAATCATGATGCAAAGGGGAACAGATCGAATTCGATGATTCTTTAGATCAAAATGACCGTATGATAAGTGCACTATAGACGATCATGTACATGTAGAATAACATGAAAAGATAAGCGAAAAGAGAAAGTGGTGTGGGTCGCAGTTCTGTTTCTTTGAGAAGCCTTGGAGTAGATAACGAATATCAAGATCCTTGCTCATTTTTTTGTTCAACAGTTCTCGCACATTCTGCTATGCAGCAGAAACGTAAGATATTTCAACAACATCAAAATAGTGTACCTCCCACATGACAGTCGTACAAAGTTTCTGAAATTTAATTCGCACTCAGAACGTCCAACCGGCTTTGCGAAGTTGTTCTTCAAGAACTATACCATCATTGAGATCCACGGTTGGAAACCGCAAGCTTTTATAAGCCCATATGGCAATGAGTTCTAACTCACGAATCACCAAATGAGCCTCACGTACGTTACAATGTTCGGAACAAGTCAAAATCGCGAAGAACATTGGACGAGGTCATAGATTATTTCCTTAACTTCCGGGCCCAGATAGATTCTTCTCGTCTTAAAGCGTTGTGTTACTTCGCTGGCCTCAAAGCTAAACACTTGAAGGTCAGATAGGGATCACTTTCCTGATCGAGCAGAATATTTTTCAAAGGTTTCTCTTTATTGACCGGAGATTTTACACTAAACCGTTAATGATCACTCAAAAGCTTGAGTCACAGAGTGTCCATAAAAGTTTTTTTTTTTGGAAACTTTTCTTCAGTGCTGTGGTATTAGAAACAGGAGGTGAAATTCGAAATAACAAATAATATAAAGCATACCTCACAAGCTTTTTGGGAGATCATTCTTCTGCGCATACCAAGAACATTGGATGAGGCACAACCAGTTGAGCAAACAGGATTTAGACAAGGGTTCTGCTACATGGACCACATCCAAACCGTATCTAGGGTCATAGAAGTCTTCCGGGAATACCACGTGCCCTTGATTCTAATCTTCACTGACTATCAAAAAGCATTTGATAGCTTGGAAACGCACGCAACCCTATCAGCGCTTGTCGATCAAGGAGAGGATCTGTCTAGGCAGGAACTTTATCAGACTGCTATCGGAACTGTGCCACGAAAACACAGCTCTACCATCGACCTCTTACCGTACCCAGTGGAAAAGGGATTGGACAGGGTGATACAATATGCTAAAGCTGTTCACCGCCGCACTGCAGTGGATAACGAAGTCGCCTCATTGGGACGAGAAGAGCATACGCGTCGATGGAAAATTCCTATCAAACCTTCTTTCCGTAGACGACATTGTCTTATTCTCGAAAAGCACTTCTGAAGCGAGGACAATGGTCAAGGAACTCAATGAAGCGGGGAAGAAGACCAGACTACGAATAAATCGCATGAAGGCCCAGATTATGAAAAGGCAATGGTGCAATGATGAACATATCAGACTGGAAGGACCTTTACTTACGGAGACCTCTCGTACGTTATCTTGGTCGTCCACTGAGAAATTAGCATGAAGGAGTAACTTGACAGCAGAAGAGAAGCAGCATGGGCCGCTTACGGGCCTCTCAGGAAGCCACCGACCAAATAACGGGCCCCAAATCACGCGTTTACCATTTCAATTCAACAACCCTTCCAGCGTTGTGTTATGCAGCGAAGACGTGGGCTAATAGTTCAACCACGCCGTGAGTACTACGAGCGACTCACTGAGCGTTTAAACGATTTTTTCTGAAAATCAGTTGGCGCTCACAACCCCCAGCCGGCTTGCGTAGCTCAGATCTAAGAGGTTTATCTCATCTTTGTGATCCAGAAATCTTCACATTGGTAGCGAAATACAGATGGGCCGGTCATATAGAAAAAAGATCAGACGACAGATGGACGAAACGAACTGTAGAATGGTCGGCACAAGAATACACCCGTCCCCGACGACGTCTACCTACACGTTTGGGGACGTATTCACTAGAATAATTAATCAGCTGCATTCATACCTGTATTCGCATCAGGTGTATTCGTAACTGCCGATATTCTACAAATCACGGTATGAAACTCGTGCCAGTGGCCATGCACGAATGAAACCATCGCCATGGACGACAATGGCGAGAAGACGAGACGAATGGAAATGTGCTGGGGTCCGCGCAATTCGTGAAGACGGACCGCCAAGTACCGTCCAAGTAAGTAGTTCGAATAAAATTATGTTTTGCATCGGCCGCTCATTCTTACTGTTAATTCGATGGAAGCACGATAATCATATGGACGTGTAGAGGAAATCTTATAGCATCAGAGTCATACGTTCAATCTGGAGGTTCTTCCAAAGTAAAGAAACAATTCTTACTTGAATAACAAAAATTGCTATGCACATGTGACCCACCGAAGTGCAGTCCATCGATGGTCGTGTTGAAACGGCGGCAATTCTTTTGTGCATCGCCCCTCACCCCATAGATTAGCCAAAAAACACATGCATACGTATGTGAATCAATTCTATCTCCCTGCTGCATTGCAGAGGAATGGTCTTTAAAGAAAGTAAGCAGCGCTTTGCCATCGTTGTATCTTGCGCTATCGAATGATTGCCAATAGTCTAAAAATGAGCTCCGTTCGGCGAGAAATATGTGCTTGTGAAAACAAATGTTTTTTTCACTAAAGTCTCATGAGAAAACCTTTTTCGAAGAAAAAGCCTACGTAGTGCTCTAGCTAGGGCTTCGAACTTTCGAATGAGTGCTAGAAGTGCCCTAAAAAGCCATTTTTCAGAGATAGGGATCGCTTTTGCGTCCCGTGCTGTCTAGAAGAAAAGTACCATCATTCAAATTTTCTAATATACGGTTGGATTTTATCTGAGCGTTGAAAATTCGGACAACTTTTGGTCGAACGATTGCGTATGCGTCTGAAAGGAAATCTGTTTTAGGATCAGTTTGATAATAGTCCCTCATATAATTTTTTAACATTATAGCAGCGATTTGAGAAATAGTGTCTGAGTGTCTCACATGTATGGATCAATTTTTATTCATCACTCATTGCAGACAAAATTCACTCACAGCGGATAGAACACAAATTTGTCGTAATATGTATAGGTGAAAACCAATGTGAATGTGAATAATATAATATAAAGCGATGACGCTGATGTCTGGAATACTGATAGTTTCAGTAATCATGAATTTCAGTTGGTATAATAATCTAAGTATTCGATATCGGCATGATTTCAGGGAATGATTGTTGGTACGGTGTGGTTTCCAATAGTGACTTCATCGACCTTATTCAGGTTCAGTCTTAATCGTTTCGATACGTCACTTTCCGATTTGCGTTCTGCTGCCTTCTTTGATTCTTTAATCATTACGCTTTGAGTCCATGGAAATGGCATGAACGCGGATTGTGTGGCTTCCACACCGATATCACCACATTGCTGCAGCTCAACCATACTTGTTTTGATAGATCAACGTGACTTCTGTTTTGCTGCCTGCTCTGCAGTGTTCATTTTTTCTGCACCGTCCTTCCCTGGGCCGAAATCCTCATATGATTTCAGTTTGCTTCCTAAAAAATATCATAGGTTATTATGAGACAAAAGATTTGAGTGTACAACTTAACGTACTCATTTTCTCCACTTCTTGTAGTAATGCCGAATCGACTTTGTTCACTTCACTCATTGTTCTGTCATAGCTACGCTTGTCATCCTCTGTAATTGCCTAGCATCAAATACACAACATTCATCCTTAATTTGATCCCTTCTTATTTTAGCTTTGTTCAACTGCTCAATGGCATAGAGGCTAGATTAGTTCTGCGAAGAAAGCGTTTCCCACAAGACTTGCCTCTTTGAGACCGTATCCCCCTTTCAACGTTAAACAATAGGAACGAGACAACAAGTAATAATTTTTTCGCCGTCACCCCTTCACCTGAGTATCATGATAGTGACTAGGCAGAAAAAAGGCAGACCGGAACAGCTAAAAGATGAAGCAGCTGCATACTTTCCAGCAAGTGCAAAAGATATCATTCTGTTGAGCGGAATAAATAGGTCAAATGATTTGCGTTTCTCTATCTCGACTGTTACGATTTTCTTACTGATTAATAAGAAATTAGCAGTGTCAGCTGTTTTTATAATCGGAATGATAGACGTAATGAGTTCATAAATGGAAGAGACTCCAAGCTGCTTTCGTGACTGATCAAGAAACATCAACTAGTAAGGCACATCGGAGCATTAATTGTCTTCTATTCAAGAATCTAGTTAAAGAATGTTCAGGAATCAGAACTAGGTCAGGTAACGCCGCCTCAATCCCTATCTGTAACACCGAATAACTTAATTATATGGATAGGACTTGAAGTTACATTGATGAATCCATATCATTTTCTCAATGTGCTTACTCTTTATTCCTCCACTGATACTCGGCGTTTGATTCTCTCCAAGTTGTTTCGCCAGCAGGAAGGCAAGCGGTCTGGAATTACGTAGAGATATTGTTTTAGGCAAGAATTCGTGGAATAACGATAAAATGTTAGGTAATGAATCTCCTTGAACGTTTTTATGAACTTCCACTACGGTCTTCAACGTATTCTCGGCGACATAGGAGTCTACGATGTGGGAAACATGACCAATTATCCATTAAACATAGCACACGTAATATTAAGTACTAGTTATCTAATCAATCATTGAGTTCTACATCTCTGGCGCTGCAAAAAAGTGTTCATTTCGACTTGCCGCGTCGAAATTGTATTTTCTCCGGAGCTCACATCATAAACTTCTATCTTGTTTTATTTTTGAACACGTGAATAAACCACCTTCATGCTATTCTCCAGTGTATCGCTATGATTATAACTGCCATTCTTTTCTTGTATCTCAAAACTCTACTTTCATTCCTCTCCATTCGACCGCTTTTCTATAGACCTAGCTCAAAAACAAAAGTCTGTTAATGATATAACATGTTTTGAGGCGTTTACTTCTATTGTCAAATTACTAAAATTCGCACAACTTATTCAAATTCATAAAGGCTTCGCATAGAATTCAAACATGTCATCAAATGAGGACAAATCTTTCGAGCTTCTGAACTGCTGTACCAATGTAGTAAGCTCCTGCTTTCTCTACTGATAAGTGAAGTCATGATGGGCATCATAGGCACCGCAAAAATCACTACACGTAGGTGTGAAATAATATGCGAAACATCAGAAATTTTTAAGAGTAAATCGGACTTAGGCATAAGAATACGACGAATCATATTATTTCCATGTCAAACCGAGAATGAGACGAGCGACCGCCAATAAAATTTGCGCAGAATGTAGTATTTACTGAGATTCTTATCAAAATCGTTAATAAATCCAAAATACGGACATCACCATATGACAGGTAATACATTTACTTCTTAATTCGATGTATGCAATCAACAAGATTTCTTTATTCGCCTGTTCTTTTAGCGGTGTTATAACGTCATAATTATATATATACTAAGGGAGTGGTAATGTAAAATGTTCTACCTTAGAGAGGACTTGAACTCCGATCCTACCCTTTAAGGGGTGCGTACTAACCAGATTTGCTACCAAAGCTCCTATTCTGCTAAAACTCCTTCGGTGATGCACAAAATTCATTTGTCAGCAACCAACGTTCTACGTTTTAACCTGGTAGGCGCAAATTGGCATTGAGCTCAGTCACGCTAGAAGTTATTGTATATATCTTATCAAAAGATTGCCTACTTAACCGTTACTTGAACGACAGTGTGAACATGCTCATCACTCACAGTGGTGTAGGAGTAGGTATCGTTCAGTATTGCGCTTTAAAATGAGTGAATGTGATGATGAAAGTTCTAAGAGTCGAATATGAATTAGCTAACCACTGTGTGTGACAAGGAAGTATGGAAATGTTTTTGTTGTCCCATTAATGAAAGCCAGACTAGACGTAATGCGAGTGACATCACGTACGCTGGTTGACTACGAACTTTTTTTATTTTACCCGATGCATGCACAAAAAGCATCTTAATGGCTTTTAGCACAAAACAATATAAAAGTTTCGGACAATCATTTTGAGCACTTTCTCGCCTTCTCGATCACATAGAAAACCTTCAGAATGCAAAAAGTAGTCTTCAAGTTAGCAAATGGTGAAGTTTGAAAAATATGCTATCGCTAATCTCCCAAGAAAGTTTTAGCTTTGTGCTAGGAACGCTGTGTTAAGGCGTGAGGACGTTAACGTGGATTTAGCGATCGTCGCATTAATTAAACTATACTATCTATATAAATTGACGCAGAACTCACGCTTGATGAATTTTGACTTGGAAACTGACTGAGAATAATGCCTCCTTCCTCTTTCACTGTTTTGACGCGCGTAGAGGCAAATAACACGGCCAGTAACACTGAACACAGGTGAAAAAAGTTAATTTAATTCTGAAAAATGTAGCAATTTGATAATTTGCTTACAGAGCCCGTTATGGCGTCTGATGAGGCACTTGTAGAGTGCTACACAGGCGCTTGCTTCGTCCTTCCGGACTCCTCAATCGCACAGTGTCCCTCGATCAAGACGATTGTCCGGTGATATCTTTCTATATAAAGTAATCGACGTCGAATAGTAGACTATATCACCGCAAGTTAGGTGACGAAATCGCACAACTTGGAGCGACCACAGTCGAGTGTCTGCGGAGAGTTAAATAAATCATACCCTATCCTCGACCGTTTATATAGACCGCGCTCTAAACCATGATAGTCTGATAACTTGATAACGCGTTTGAGACCGTTATGATTCCTGATAAGGGGACTTATACAGTGTAAAATAGGCGTCTGTTTCGTCGTTCCGATTGCAGTAGATAGCCTCCTTCAGCTCAATCGATTATCTGAGGATACATCCTTATATATAGGAATTCCTTTTTTTCCATTCCAAATTGGTTCATTCTACCAGCTCTTCAACACTCGACTGTGATCACTTCAAGTTTGGTGTTTTTGTCACCTAACTTGCGGTGATCTAAATATTCGGCGTCGATTCCTTTATATAGAGATATATCCCTAAGAGATCGGTTGAATGCGGACGAGTTGGCTACAGAGGAGTCTTTGATTACAAAACAGGCGCCTGTCTAAGACGATATAAGTGCACTTTTAAGATCTCATAACGGGCTCAAACACGTTATAATGTTAACGGATTATCATTATTTTGAGCGAAGTATATTTAGACGGTCGTAGGTGGATTGTGTGATATTTGACTTCGAATATGATTAAACGGCTAAGTAAGCAACTCACGTAAAATTCATGAGAAAAGTCCACTAGTTCACCACTCATTCACTATCTGCTTGCTTATAAAAACTGGTTACACCTTTTTACAGTTACAGAACATTCCATGACTAGCGGGAAAAATTCTTTAGAAAGACCCATACATTCTTCAGGATTATCACTAATGATTTTAATGCAAGAAACTGAAGAGCGTCACATTGGGACCCATGGGCTGGAATGGCGCAAGCAATGAGAAACTATCACACTTTATCATGACGAATAGAACCGTCCATAATAACTCACAATTCCGAAGACTCCAATGTCATCGGTGAATATGTTATTCTTCTAACAGAGAGTATCATAAGAAAATAGACCACATCTCAGCAATTGATGACATTTGATGACAGTGCCACAATTGCAGTCCAGTAGGCAACAGCGAACAGCTGAACACAAGAGAATTTTGTAGAGAGAATTGCGAAAAATAGTCAAGTTTGTCAACACTTCTCCCTCGTTTTGTCGGGGAAGAGATAGTTGTTGTTGCGGATGGATGAGCTGACGAGAACGGTTGAATAGGTGTAATCAACATGGTGAGGTGGCAGTACGGTGGAATAGCGGGGAGTGTAGTGAAGAGTAGGAACGATGGTGGGATACAGTAAAAAATGCATGCAGTATCGTTGTTAGTTTGAATTGAAGGATATGTCTTCAAGGGCCAACGTTGATAGGCAGGCGGCGCCACCCCCCACGCTTGCGTGGCAGTCCTAGAAGGCGGCATTTGGCACTCTATGTGAGACCGTCGTGCTGTCTGCGTCCCCGTTCTCACGAGCGCCTTCGTTCTAACGCTCGGGATGTCGCCATTACAATAGCCGATTGAAATCGAGAGAAACTGAGAGTGAGAAAAAGGCAGAGGAGAGTTATGGGTAGAGTCAACCAGTTTCTGGGAAGCAGCCAGAGGCTGTAAATCGTGGAAAAATGACTAGGTTATGCGAAAACAATTACAAGGCAAGCCTTGCTTGTCAAAAATGATTCTGCAGATTGCAATGCAGTGATTGTCGTTATTATTATGATTAACATTATGTGATTAGAATATAACATGTTTTGATCCATTAAGGTCTACGTGCTATACAGCCGCCTGTTTCGTGCAACAGCGTCTCATCAGTACCGCCGTTTTCGGTTCAGCCGATCCCTTGTGGCTGAATGATGCTCTATGGAGGAATCGACACCAGGTAAAAAATCATCGAAAGTGAGATGATGAGATTGTCTGATATTGAGGTGACCGTCAGTCGAGCCTGTGACTTTTATAATGAGCCATGCCTCTCCTTTCAACCGAAACAGGCGCCTGTACAGCAGCAGACCTGATAGCGCAAAATATGATGCCATGGCCTTGTCAGATTATATCATTTTGAGAGGGTCTAAGAGTGGTCGAAAGGCAAGGTAATTGGAGCAGTGATAGCAGTAGCAGCAGTGGCAGTTTGATGGCTGGAGTTTAGGTGACTCCCCTCGCAAGAGTCTGGACACGAATTTTATTCAAGTGACAAGTCTTAATCTACTAAACGTGCGTCAACGCTCTAAAAAATGCGAGTCACCCTATATGTCTGCCATCGTACTACTGCTGATATTATTATTGTTACTACTACCATTACCACTTTGGCGTCAGCTGATCTACATAGTAGCTTGCGATTAACGCTCATTATTTTTAACATTTCGTCAAACACACCTCAACAAGACCTCTTTGGCTCGAATTTTCCTTCGCATGATGCTCGATGTGATCTGACAGCACAAATAAACATTGAGTGCTCCACTACGATAAACATTGTTGCGACTAATTCTTTAGCATTTAAGGGTCCTAGCTTAACGATCGATACAGACAGCACTTTGTCACAGGAAGAATTTTGCAGGGCTCGGTAGACATTAAAATCATTCAACACAATGTCCAGGCTATGTGTGTTGAGAAATTACTTCCTTGTCATGCTGACCAGCAAACACCTTTCACTCTTCTTCCTGTCATAGTCAGATAGAATGTGATACTCTCTAAGTGAAGTTCAGTGGGAGCTTTAAAAAGTGAAGGAGTCGAATGTCAGTCTTCATATGCTCTGAAGATATTTCGTGAACAAGGGAACTGGTACACGTGGTATAACGGAATGCTGAGCTGATGTATCATCTACAAGTGGGCAATGATTGTACACATAACTCGATGTGTTTCATAGTTTTCATATTTAATATCGTATTAACATATCTCAAACATCAAAAATGTCGCGCTCTCTAACATCCCTGCCAGCAAATGAAGTGAAATTGCGAACATCCATCATTTTCATTGGAATGTAAGC